>VMDO01001481.1:36614-205791 GCA_007922755.1 Pedetes capensis
TCTGTGTTATGACCATTCTTCTTTTTGTGAAAAGTGTTTTAAAAATGTCACCTAGATTAAGTTAAAGTCACATGTATGCTTACTGATTTTCTCTTCATTTTTTCTATTAATTATTGGGAAGAATGTTAAAGTCTAGAACTACAACTTTAAATTTTTCTAGTTTTCTATTACTTTTATTAGTTTTTTTTTTTTTTTTTTCTTGGTACTGGGTATTGGACCCAGGGCCTCACCCTTGCATGCTTTGTAAGTGCTGGACCGCTGAGCTGCACCCCCAGCCCATGTTTTACTTTTTGAGACAGGGTCTCGCTAAGTTACGTAGACTGCCTCTGGTCTTGAACTTGCGATCCTCCTGCCTCCACCTCAGTTTTATTAGTCTTTGCTTCCTATATTTTGAACTCTTCTATAAAACCCATTCACATTTATGATTAATATGTCCTCTTGAAGGTGTTGATCCATTTTTCATTAAATATTTTTCTTCATCCTTCATAATAATCCTTGTTAAATTTACTTTGTCTGATACTAACAAAACATCTCTAGATTTCTTTTGATTAAGGCATTCATGATCTATCTTTTTCTATCCTTTTTGTTTTAGCCCACCTGTGTATAAGGTATAAGGTTAGTATTTTAAAAATCCAGTTTGAAAATCTTTCTGTTTTAATTGGGGTGCCTGGATCATTTGCATTAAATGAATTATTGATAGGATTGTGACCAAATCAGCCATCTTGCTGCTCACTTTCCATTTGTGCTGTTATTCTTTTCTCTCCAGCTCCTGCATTATTTTCAATTTCCTATATATTTTAGTAATTATATTTGACCTCCACTACTAGCTTATTGTTTTTAACACATTGCTTTATTTTTGGTGCATGCACTAAGGTTTATAATGCCATCTTTAGCATACCATAGTCTCCATTCAA
Source organism: Pedetes capensis (assembly GCA_007922755.1). Taxonomy (NCBI): domain Eukaryota; kingdom Metazoa; phylum Chordata; class Mammalia; order Rodentia; family Pedetidae; genus Pedetes; species Pedetes capensis. Next base: position 37,529 of record VMDO01001481.1, read on the forward strand.
GCACTATTGAATTGCTGTTTATATGCTGAATTAATTTTACAATGCATTTTCCCAACATGCTATTTTTGTTGTTCATTTTATTTCTGCATATGTTACGAGCTGCAGAATTCATTGTTTTTATTTTTATTTTAAACAATCTTCTTCCTATGGGACTAAAATGAAACAAATACACTTTATGTGTACCCAAATATTCATAATCTAAATCTCTTCATTCTTTTATACAGATTCATATTTCCATAACTTTCTCCTCACATGAAAAACTTTCCTTCACAGTTCTTGTAGAGCTGGTTTGCTGCCAATAACTTCTCCTCCTTTGGATTGTTAAGAATTACTTTTTAAGTTTTGAATTCATATATTTCAACCTGGTATATAGTTTTGCTGAGTGTAGTATTTTCAGTTGACATTTTTCTAAGTTTTTTTTTTTTTTTTAGGACATTGCTTCATTGTTTCTGGTTTACATTTTTATTGCCAAGAAATGGGTTATCTTTCCTTTTGGTTGTTGTCGCTCCATTCTTCATATGTTTTTTTCTCATTGACTGCTTTAAAAATGATCTTTATTTACTCCTTTCTGGGAATTTAATTAATGTATTCCTTGAAAATAACTTTTTTATGTTTCCTCCGGTAAGTGTTAGTTAAGTTTCTCGAATCAATGAGTTTATGTTGTTGTTGTTGTTAGGTGCCGTCGAGTCGGTATCCGACTCATAGCGACCCTCATAGGGTTTTCAATGGCTGAGTGCTTCGGGATTGCCTTGGGAGTGGATTGCCAGGCCCTTCTCCCATTTTTGCGGTGCTGGGAATTGAACTCAGGGCCTCAGAGACTGCAGCGCAGTTCTCTACCCACTGAGCTAAATCCCAGCCCCCAATGAGTTTATAGGTTTCATCAAATTCGTAAATATTTGGCCATGTATTTCCTCAAGATTTTTTCTATTTTCTTCCTTTCCTTTGAGAACTCCAATTATGTAATTTACTATATATTTAATATATCTTTTTGGTCACTGATCTACTGTTACCTATTTTGTCTTTTATTAATCTGAGCTTTGTTTTGTGTAACTTCTTTCTTTATTGGAAATTTTTAATGTACACCTTAACGTGATTCATTCTGACATGGCTTTCATTGTGACATTTCCATATACGCATTTTGTTGTACATTACACAGATAAGTTCCCCCTTACCCTCTGTGCACTTTCTCCCCCTGTCCCGCTCCCCCCCACCAAAGACTTCTCTTCCATTTGCTTGTCTTTTTATGGTAATGTTGTTGTTGTTGTTGTTAGGTGCCGTCGAGTCTGTATCCGACTCATAGCGACCCTCTGTACAACAAGGGAATCACTATTGTCAGTGCTTCTCTGCTGTTCATAGGGTTTTCAATGGCAGATTGATTTTTGGGAGGGGGTTGCCAGGTCCTTCTCCCAATTTTATGGTAATAGTTTTCTATATATCCTTGGGTTCCAGTTATGCTTAAGATCCAAGCTTTTTCTAGTAAACTTTCTTTTTACATTGTCAGTACTATTACATGAATTTTCTAGTCCATCTATATTAATACCATTCTTTGGTATTATTGGTGTTATTACAATTATTTCCAGGACTATTAAATTTGGACTGTTCACCCTGAGGTCACCCCCTCCCCTGTTCCTCATTCCTCCTTGTTCCTCCTCTTCCCCCTCTCCTCTCCCAGGATTTGTGTAACTTCTGTTGCTACCTTCAGATTAACTACTTTTTTCTTTAACATATGCAATGGCTAATTCTGCTATATGTGAGAGCTACTTCAAGAGCTGTACCTTTCATTTTTATGAGTTCCTTAATTTTTTAAAAATATCTTTCATTTTTGTTTTAGTCATGTTTTTCTCTACCTGTTGAACATATGGAGAAAATTTTTAGTAGCTGCTTTAATGTCTGTCATTTCAGAGTCTGCATATTGAGTGATTTCTTTTTCTATAGCTATGAGTCATATTTTCCTATTTCTTTGTATGTGTGATAATTTTTTGTTGCTGTTGCTAGATGTCACATATTTTACAATTTGGTTTTGATTGCTACATTGTTTTCCTTCATGTAGATTTGAATTGTTTCTGGCTCACATTTGACATCATTTGAAATTAGAATCATCCTTATGAGATATGCCTTTACACTTTGATAGGACATGCACAGAGCACTCTTATAGCCTTAAACTAATTTAATCCTCCAACTAAAGTGTTACCAATCAGCTGGCTGGAGTTCTTTTGTTCTACATGAAAGAAATGTGGCTATGCAAGGAGATGCCCTTCAAGTGGTGGTCTTTGGCAGCTTTTGGGTCCCTTAGCATTTGACAGCAATAAGTACTGACAACATACAAGCAGGAATAGCACCAGCAAGCAACACCCTCTAGTATTACAGCTCTTCCATAGATCTCGAAGGTTAGGATTCCTAGGCCTATATGTGTTAACAGCTCTTATGTAGGCTGAAGAGGTTGGGATTCCTCAGCCCTTGACAACAGCTGTTGTTTGATCTTCTGGGTGTGCCTAGAAATCAGGTTTCCTTAGGCCTTGATAGTAGCCAGTGTGACAGCTCCTGGGCCCAGGGTACCTGAGACCCTTGATCTTAAAGACTTTATAGCTCTCTACAACTCTTTCAAATATCAGTTTCTCTTCTTTGGATCTTTACAGCCTTCTATCCTTCTTCATCCTCAGCTCCTTACTCTCTCTAGACTTCTCTTTACTTTTACCCCACTCTTCTTCCTGTGATGGTTGCTCCTGTGAACTGTTCACCTGCCTCTTATTGCTATGGTTATTGACACCATTTGAGAGGGAGCTATTGCTGCTGCCACTGCTTCTGTTGCCCCTGGCTGCTGATCTTGTGGCCTTGCCTCTTTTGCAGCTGTCAGTACAGCTGTCCACCTTGCTGCTTTTTGCCATTCATCCTGTCAATCACTCGATTCTGTCTCTTTAAGCTGTGGTTCTTGTGACTCCACTACTACAAGCTGTATTGTCCCATCTCTTGGCATTTCTGTTTGTTACAAGAAAATAAACATCAGAAGAAGAACTCACATTAAGAACAATAGAAAAAAACCTTACTATTAATGTGACTAGTGATTGTAACAGATTTAAACAGTGCCTCAATGATGCTTAACTTCTGCCCAGTGCCCCAAAGAGAGGTGGGTTCCTCTGACCTGTCTCAAAGGCAACACCACTTTGTGGATTCTACTTGATGAACCATGCATTACCAGACCATTCTGCTTTTGCTGATGGACACGTGAACTATTCTCAGTTCTGTGTGAATTCTGGGAATTGTTCTGCTGGTAGCTTTTCAGTGTCTCTTTCCTCAGCTTTGCATTTTTCCATCTTTTTGATATGCTTATCCATATCAGCAAAAGACTTTATCGTCTCCATGAATGTTAAAATGTTTCTTTCTAGAATTACCTTTTCTCAACCACTCGTCCCCAAACATTCTAACCACCTTTGCCTCTGTAAAAGGAATAAAGCCTTTTTGCTCAACTTAGCCATTCTTCTTGACTCAATTTGGGTTTCTTCTCCCTGTTGCACAGCCTCCAGCTGCATGCAGGTCAAGCTGTACACTCATGTGCCTCACTTCATTTGTTTTTATATTCTCAGAAATCACAGTTCTGCATTGCCTGCCGTCTGGTGCCTGGAAACCATTGTATAATATGTTTTGCCCTGTTTTCTAATCATTCAAGGGAGAACAAAAACTCTATCATGAGAAGCAGCAGAAATCTCCTTAGGAAGAGTTAGATGGAAGCCATAAAGACTTTGACTTTATACCAAATGCAAAGGTAAGTCCTTGTAAGATACTAAGAAGGAGCATGGCTTAGTCAAAGCAAATTAAAAGAAAACAATTTGGATACTTTCCAGGGGATTTTGTGCATATGTATCTTTGAGAGGAAGCAGAGCTTGGGGTCAGTCCAAGGGAGGGAGCTTTGATGCATTAAGAAGAACACTGCATATGGAGTCAAATGCTGAGAGTGAGTGAGTCCTGGTTCTTTCTGTCAGCTACTATACATATTACCACGGAAAGGTTAATGAATGGGTTACAAAGTGTGTGACATTGGGCAATGAGCTTGATTCATTAGCTGAAAAATGGTGGTAGAAACTCTCTATTAGGGCTTCTTGGAGGAGAACTTGGACATAAGATTGATCAAATGCACAGAAGTTAAGATAAGAGAATTCTAATTCCATAACTATCATTAGCATGTTTTGCCAACCACAACTTTCAAAAGTTAACCACTGGAAGCTATCTAAATAGCTAAATAATTAATCTTAATAACTTTAAGTTATAAATAAGAAAATGATGAATGCCTCTTTTAGATAATGTATAATTTTTTTTTTTTACTATTAAGATTACTCCAGATTAAGATTAAGATTTTAGGATTTGGAAATGAAAGTATTTTCTAGATAGGTGTCAAGTTTTAACAAATAAAAATATTTGAATATGTCAAGAAAGCAAGGGGAGGGTCTTACTATGGGCTAGAACTTCATTGAAAATTAACAATGTGACCCCAAATCTTTTGCTTGTATATTTGGATGCTAAGATTGGGAATTGGCCAGAAATGTGGAAGAAAGTCAAACAGCTTACTTTTCTCCAGAGAAAGTATGAATTTATGATAAAATATACAGTGTAAAATACTTTCCATATTCTAAACCACAAGTTGGAATGAATAAATTCAAATGTCACCATGAACTAAAGACACAAGTACTTTAAATCACATAAAATATTTGTGGAAAAACTTGAAAGGATAATTTAGTAGAATCTCAAAGTAAAAATATAATCCTAGCAGGTAAATTTGGTTAGGAGCTACTTTTGTGATTGCCAGTTTAGTGGTGAGCTGTAATCCCTTTTGTAGTTATTGTATTAAATTATTACTTCATATTATTTGCCCTCTTACATCACCTCATTAAAATGAGTTTTATACATAGTGGCTTACAGAAATATGTAACAGGTATATTTTTACCTCTTCTTTCTATTTTCTATAACTAAAAAACATAGATGTTAGATGTAAAGCAAACAAGAATACTTTGATAGGTGGAGGAAGGATAGTAGTCAGGATAGGATTTTGGGATTCAAGGCACAACAAAAAGATGAGGTCTCTCGATTTTCTTTCTCTTTCTTCCTTCTTCTCTTCTCTTCCCCTCTTCTCTTCCCTTCTTCTCTTCTCTCTCTCCCCCTTCCCTTTCTTTTTTCTTATACTAATTATCCTATACTTGAAGTTGAAGAAGCCAGTATCTTGAAAATACTAAAGTATATGGATCAAAAAAGTTCAATAGCCAAAGGGCAAGAAACAGGAGGTCCCTCACCAGCAAAGAGTAAATGAGAGTCAGACTTTATCCAACCCAAATGTGTTGAGGCGCCTCATACTCCAGCTGGAGTGGTATCATAGAGGATGACCAAAAGGCTAAATTTCATTGCAACCTAGCAGCAATTAGGTACTTTTACCTCCCAGCTGGAGTGGTGTTAGAGGAGGCATAGTGGGTAGTCAGAACTTTCACCACAGTTCCACAGCAAGGCTGTCCCACACCTTACAATATTTGTTGTTGTTGCTGGTGCTGTCGAGCCAGTATCCGACTCATAGCGACCCTCATAGGGTTTTCAATGGCTGACTGTTTCAGGATTGCCTTGGGAGTGGATTTCCAGGCCCTTCTCCAATGTTGTTGTTGTTGTTAGGTGCCGGCTTACGATATTATTGGAGGCCAAGTTGGGGAGATGCAACGAGGTATTTCTATCCTTCCTAACCAGGGAGATACTTACTTGGGAGTAAAAACTCCCACCTCGGCTCAGCACTGATGAACATCACTTCCTCTCATTGTTAAAGGATGCTGAGTGGAGTACCTGGTCATTTACTCACACATGGAAGCAATGAAATAATGAGACATTTCCATACACATCCACTTCTCCTGCCAAGGTGGTGCCAGAGAAAGCAGCTAGAAGAGGAAGCTTAAATAATCCAGTCTCATGACATAATACCAAAAATGTCCAGGTTTCAAGAAAAATCACCTATCATACAAAGAATCAGGAAGATATCAAGATATATAAAAAGGTAATTAATAGATGCCAACATTAAGATAAAACAAACCTCTATAGTAAAAACAATCAGATAAAAGAAAAATAATTGATAAAAGACATGAAGAGACTTTCCATGGAAGAGGATATATGCATGGCAACTAAACACATTAAAAAGATAACCAACAGCATTTGGCATTAGGTATTAAAAATTAAAACCACAATGAGACAGTTATTGTTTGAATATGAAACACCCCCCATGGCTCATGTTGTGAATGCTTAATTCCCAGCTAGTGATGTTATTTTGGGTAGATGTGGAAAGTTTGGGAGGGAGGCCTCACAGAAGGAAGTAGTTCACTGGGGATGTGCCTTTGAAGGTTACCACACTGGGACCGTAGGCTGGCTTCCTCCCTCCCTCTGCTTCCCATCTGCCAAGAAGCAAAGACCAGCTTCTGCCAAGTGCTCCTGCTACCATGATATTCTACCCAAGCACATGGGACCAAGGGATCAGGGACTGAACCCTCTGAAATTATGAACCAAAATAAATCCTTCCTCCCTCAAGTCGTTTATGCCAGTTATTTTGTTCACAGTGACAAAAGCTAATTAACACAGAGACATTTCTATACATCCCTTAAATAGTTGCCTGCAGCCCTACCACTGTGGCATCAGATCCCATCAGATCTCGGAAGCTAAGCAGGGTCAGGCCTGGTTAGTACTTGGATGGGAGACCGCCTGGGAACACAAGGTGCTATAGCCCTGGGAGAAGGACTTGACAACCCACTCCCAAAAACAATCAGCCATTGTAAACCTTGTGAATAGCAGAGAAGCACTAACAATACTGTTTTACCTGTTATACATAGGGTGTCTGTAAGTCAGACACTGACTACACAGCACCTAACATAAAATAATTAAAATAAAAAATAGTGAAAACACCTAATAGTAATAAGTATGAAGAGAATCTGGACTTTATGGCTTAATAGTGGTCTTTTTTTTTTTTTTGAGATGAAACTTGCAGCTACCATGTGATCTAATAATTGTATACTTGAGAATTTATCCCAGAAAACCTATGTTCAGGCGGGGCTCTGTGGTACATGCTTATAATCTCAACAATTTGGGAGGTTGAGGAAGCAAGATTACAAATTTCAGGCCAGAGGGACTCTGTGTAACTAAGTTTGGGATTCTGTATCAAGATAAAACATGAAAAAGGGGCTGGGGAGCCACTCAGTGGTAGAGCACTTGCTAAATATGCTCCAGGCCCTGAGTTCAGCGCCCCCAGTACCGAAACACACAAAAACCTTATATTCATACCAAAACTTGGTTTCTTGTGAGGCTAGCAATATTTGCTATCTTGACAACATGGTATAAATATCCTCACTATGATATTTTACTATGGATTTGCAAGATGTTCCCACTGGAAGTACTGTGGACTGAGTTATGTCCCCCACCAAATTCATACATTGAAGCTTTAACCCCCAATGTAATGGCATTTGGAGGTAGGTCCCTGTTGGGGATTTTTAAAATTATATCCCACAACTAGGGTTCCTCATGACAGCCTGAGGGGCTGACCCCTAGTTGACCCCAGGGCTCATCTCACTCACTCAAACCAGCCCCTCCCATCGAGTGAGTAAAGATGGCGCCTGGCCAATCTGACCTGCCCTAACCACCTTAATTTTGATTAGCTCCCCTCAGCATTTTCAGGTAATAACTGTCCCCACCTGGCAGGTATGACAGTTTACCTGCTGTACCTGTCAGATGTATGCCCTGATTGGCTGAATCCCAACATGTGACTCCTCCAGGACCCTTTAAAAATAGGGCTCCTGGACCCCCTTGAACCTCACCTCTCTGGTCGTCCCTCAACCATCATCTGACTCCCATCACCTCGACCAGCGCTCCCTACTCCAGCAAGATCTTCTAGCAAGCCGGTGGGATCAAGCCCAGGGGCCCCGAAGAGACGAAGGATTCAAGCAAGCCACAAAGAGCCTCCCAATTCCTCCCATCCTTGAGAAGGAGGGAGGTAGAGAAGGTGAGCCACGCACGAGAGGCAAGACCAACTGAACTCCATGGAACACTGGTGGCTGTGGCTGTGCCTGTGCCTTTAAGGCTGAGCTGTACCAGCACTCAGCCTGCAGCATTCCATTCCATGCTGCAGGCTTAGAGCTAGCACTTAGAGGGCATAGAGCTCTGCTCTATAGGGGCTGCTTGCTCCTTGCTCTCCATCAGGGGAGCACCCAATAAACCTTACCTACCCTGTTTTACCATCTGAAGGTCTCCCGAAGTCCTTCATTTACGCCACCGGCCAACTTGTTATGTTGTAGGTTTGGCTCTAATCTAGCTGGGCTAGAGCTAAAACCCCAACAGGTCCCTAAGGAGATGCTTAGGTCTAGATGAGGTCATGGATGTGAGGCCTTCAGAATGGGCTTAGTCCCCTTGTAAGAAGAGAGACCAGAGAGATTTCTCTCTCTCCCGCCACTGTATGAGAACCTGGCATGAGGGCAACTATCTATACACTAGGAAAAAAGAGAGATCTTATCAGAAATCAACCATGCTGATACCTCCATCTTGGACGTCCATCCTCCAGAATGGTGAGAAAATGACTGCCCAGCCTATGGCAGTTAGTTATGGCAGCCTGAGTGAACGAAGCCCAAGAGAAACCGGGGAGAGGGTGCACGGGATGTCGCTGTATTATTTCTTACAACCTCAAGGCAATATACAAGTATCTCAAAATGTAAAATTTTTTTCATTAAAAAGAGTACTTTTTGCATAAATGATTGAAAACTTTTCTGGTCTGAAACTGTCTTTAAAATGTCTTTGGGTGGCACATGACAGTAGCTGGCATTCATATGGTACTTTACATACAATGTTCCTCACCAGAACTCTGTTACCTGAAGGACAGATACTATTGCTTTTTTAGAGTTGAAGGGAGCTGAGTCTGGTGGAGTTAAGCTGGCTTGAATATTGTTAGACAACCAATAAGGGGCAGAGGCATTGGGACCTTGTCAGGGACTTTTCCTATTTCAACGAGCCTACTGTGAAAGTCACAAATTTATTTGGCCATAGAAAATGATGAATTGCATCTAGATCCCTGAGTATAACAGGAAACCCATTGGAGAAATTATGGAGCAACCTGTGTAGCCACAAGATCTGGAGGACCATCACTGCCTAACTCCTGAGGAGCAAAGTGGACTTGATTGGCTCACGATCAAAGACACATGTGGACACGGAGCCACTAAGAAGCCAAATGTGCTGCAGGTCCACCAGCATCATGAACATGCAAGGGTTAACTTCCAGTTCATTATTCTAGCCCTAGCTGCCCATAGGAGACTTTCCTGCATACCCCCTCTGAATGCAAAATGGTAGGAAAAGCTGTCTCCATTGATTACATTCAAGTATAAATAATGCGAGGAATGTATGGGGAAAAGTAGCGACTCTCTGTTTGCTTTTCATTAGGAATGGATTCCTGATATTCACTGTCCCAAGCAGAAAATCAAGGCCAGTTTCTAAAATCCAACTGTCTTTCTTCTGTGGACCCCTGCCAGGTTTGTAGAAAACATTATATGTGGCAAAAATAAAGGAGTGGGGCCTTGTCTTCTCTCACTCTCGCATTCCGAGTGGGGAATCAAATGGCCACTCCACCTTTCAGCCAAGAGCCCCTGGTATTATTTTGTGCTTGAGAGTTCAGAACATAAAGAACTTCCTGGGTAGTTGTTATTTGGTGGAAATACACAGTAAGCTAAATGTGCTGAAACAAGAGCCCACTTGAATGTCGAGATCGGGATGTGTGTGTGAGTGCCCCACTGTTGGGCTCACCGTTATTGCTTTAATTTCCTCTTTCAAGATTTAAACCACCAAGGTGCTTTGACAAGAGGCTTGTTAAATACAGAATGGAGTTAAGTTATTCACTGGGGTGAGAGCATCTACACAAAGCAAAATTTGTACCAGTTCTGAGGTACTTTGGCAGCTCACTGGGATCTCTCAGTGTAACCAGAGGACTGAGTTATCAGATGATCCCCAATTTTCACCTGAGTCCCAATTTTACTTCATGATAATGCCATAAGCCACAGTCCACATATCACTGAAATCCTGGTACATCATGGGGCCCCACAGTTACCATAGTCTTTTCCCATTTCTTCTACCAATACCTTCAAATCTAATTTCATCATGGCCACACTTGAGAAGTTACCTGGGGTAGATGAGAGTGGCTATTCAGAACATTCTTCTTTCCTAGTCCAGAACAATACTAGACAGTATTATTAAATTGCAACTATGTTCCAGACACTGGGCTAAGGTGTGTGCATGTATTAGCCTATTTAATCCTCACAACAGTTGATGAGGGAGTGTGTACCTGTATTATATTACAGATGGGAAGACTGGGCAGGTATGCACCTACCCAGGGGTTGCATTTCTGATAAGTTGCAGAGAGATTGGAGTTTCACATAAGTCTGGTTCATAAAATTCATGCTCTTTTCCCTATTCAACCTGATCTCATGTTACTAAAAATCTTCAACAGTTAAATCCTTGAAGAAATCATAGACTATTGTTTTGGAACACAGTGTCAGAATAATGAATTCTGATTTTTAGTCCCCATTGCTTTTAAAGCTTCAAAAGTTTCTGTGATATACTCCACTTTCATCAAATAAGATGAATTCACTATGCTGATTTGAGTTTCTTTGGGCAGTTATTTTGGTGTTACATTTATTGGTGGGTGACATTTTCTCTCCCCATTGCTAAGTTAAGTCTGGACCATTTAGCTTGGTGTCTTCAGAAACCTAGGGATAGTTAATCTTCACTGTAGCTTGGCTGGATTTAAAACCACCCAGGAGATTAGGGAGGCACACTTCTGGGTGTGTCTATGAGGGCATTGCCAGGAGATTAACTGAGGGAGGACCCACTCTGAGTGTGGGTGGCATCATCCCATGGGCTGGTGGTCCAGGTGGGATAAAAGAGGAAAAAAGAGAAAGCTAGTCAAGTGCATGGGGCTGGGATTTAGCTCAGTTGGTAGAGCACCGCTCTGCAATCTCTGAGGTCCCTAGTTCCATTCCCAGCACTGCAAAAATGGGGGAAAGATGTGGCAACCCACTCCCAAGGCAATCCCGAAACAATCTGCCATTGAAAACCCTATGAGGGTTGTTATGAGTGGGACATGACTTGACGGCACCTAACAACAACAGTCAAGTGCCAACATTCCCCCTTTCTTTCTCTGTTTCCCTTCTGCCATGAAGTGAAGAATCATCTCTGGCACATGTTCGTTCCCACTGCCATGGTGTTCTGCCCAAGTATGTGGGGTCAAGCAACCAGGGACTGAGTCCTCTGACACAGTCAGCCAGAATAAATCCTATCTCTCCCAGGTTGTTTCTGTCAGGTATTTTATCACACTGCAACAAGAAAAGCAACTAATACACTGAGTATGTTCTGTTGGCGAGAACCAGGACACTTGATCTCAAGTCTTGTCTTCACACACACTTTGCAGTTTTTACATTGGACAGGCCAATCTAGCAATCTGGGCAACAATCTTATTATGTATGGAAGAGACACGACATCTGAATGTTGACCAGTTAGGAGTTGTTTTTATATGCAGATAACAAAATACATAAATAACTGTAGCTAAATGTATATCTGCCTAATAGAAGTTTGAAGGTGAGAGGCCTAAGACTAGACCAACAACTCAACAATGGTACCAAGGACCTATGCTTTTATATCATTCAACTACTGCTTGCTGGCATTTTATCCTCAAACTTGTCTTAAGGTTACAAAATGGCTGCTGCAGCTCTCATATCACACCCATACTCAAGGAAAAATAAGGAAGGAGCAGAATCAATAAGGAATCTTTTGTACCTTTTCATCAATAAGTAAGCTGAATGTCTCAGAAATCCCATAACACACTTCCCTTTATGGCCTTATTATCTAAAGTTAAGTCCCTTGGTCACTTGCTTAGAACTAAGAGACCAAGAAAGCAAATGCCTGGCTTTTCAGCCTTGATAACAAAAGGAGAAAGAAATAAAATGGTTCAGAATGACTTTCATCAGCCATCATTGTTGTTGTTGTTAGGTGCCGTCGGATCGGTATCCGGCTCATAGCGACCCTCATAGGGTTTTCAATGGCTATTTCGGGATTGCCTTGGGAGTGGATTGCCAGGTCCTTCTCCCATTTTTGTGGTGCTGGGAATTGAATACAGGACCTCAGAGACTGCAGCACAGTGCTCTACCAACTGAGCTAAATCCCAGCCCTCAGCCATCAGTAGTGTCTCCTATATTTACAACCTCAAAGGATTTGTTCCATTAAAGATTTTCTCGCTTTGTCCTTCTCTGTCCTAAATAATCTGTGATCAGTCTTTTAGACATTGTGTATGTGCAATCACCTTTTTCTTTTTTCATGACTCTTTGTTGGTCATGTTTTTAGTTGGTGTACAACTCAGTGAGCTTCATTACGACTTTTCCACACATGCGCATTGCTCGTGAGCACCTGCCCCTCCCCTGCTGATCCTCTCCCTCTCCACCACTGGTCCCCCTTCTGCTTGCATGTCTATGTACTGTCTCAAATATGTGAAACACAAAGATGCACTGTGAACACCATAAATATTCAATGAATTATTTCAATGCAGAAAATCCCCCACCTGTGATCTAATGCCTTGTGTCATTTGAAGTCACCTTGTATATGGGTGTCCTCTTCCTATTTCACTGGCTAGTAGACTATGCGCGAGTTATGTATAAATAATGCCAAAACATCTGGATGAAAAGGGAAAAAATCAATTATATGGATGTTTTGTCTACATAGCATCAAACCATGGAGCAGTGTATAGACAAAACATCCAGATGATTGAATAGTTTACTTTTCATCCAGACATCTTGTTGTCATGTGGACAAAAAGCACTGCCAGGTTAGGGACATTCAAAACAAAACAAAACAACACAATATAGCAAAGTGCCAAAAAGTGCCTGATTTGTAGTGAGAAATATTTCTAAGTTTGTCGTGGGAATAGAAGACAATTAATGAAACACTGTATCTGGTTAACTTTCAAAAATTCTAGGCCACAATAGGAGAACCTGATCACTACAGCTTCATAGTGAGTATAACAAATGATAGTGCATTAGGAGATAATGAAAAACACAAACTACTTTTTATTTGACAGTGTGTTTATTTTATAGTTGAATCTATGCGTTCACAGAAAAGAACAGTGATTACTAACATACCACCTTTCTCTTAGAAGAACAAATATAGTAGATCTATTTTTGGTTTTTTGAGGGAGGGTAAGGGGTAACCTATATGAATAATGTTTATCAAAATGCATATATGGAAATGTCACAATGAAAAGCATGTCAAAATGAAACACATTAAGATGTACTTTAAAAATTTCTAATAAAAAAAAGAAGAACAAATATAGGAACTAATTCTAGTTGTCTAATCATAAGTTAACTTATTATAAAAACTCAGTAATTATTTACCATTCAGGAGCTGGTTACTTTTTTATATGCAGCCCATGTTTCATTTATTCTACACTAATTATATTTGGAGGTCCCGAGTTCAATTCCCAGCACTGCAAAAATGGGAGAAGGACCTGGCAATCCATTTCCAAGGCAATCCCGAAACAATCAGCCATTGAAAACCCTATGAGGGTCGCTATGAGTCAGATACCGACTCGACAGCACCTAACAACAACAACAACAATTATATTTAGTAGCTACTGTTATTCTCAATATATAAATAGAAAACTGTGTCTTAAAGATGAAAGAAAGCTTTCAAAATATCACAAAATGATCATTGCCACAATAACATGGTGCTTGGTTTTTTGTTTTGTTTTGGTTTGTTTTTCATTTAGGATGTCTTATACTGAATGGAATGAGAGTCTTAGAAGGCAAAATTTCCAAAGCCTGAGTATCATAGCTCTTAAAAAGTTGTAAATTATGGCTAAAGCACTATGTCATGCATGCTCTTTTATTTCATTTGTTATTATCACCATTTTTCCATGTTCTAAATCTAATATACCTAATTGAGAGCTAAACTTGGTGAAAAGAGACATTAGTGTTTAATGGGAATATTTATTTTATCCTTGAAGAACCTGATAGGGCAGTATTCTTAAATACCATTTGAACGGCCTCACTGAGATAACAAATTTAAGTTTATGACTCACTATTGCTGTTCCATCTAAAGTGGACAGTTCCAAATTCAATACGAAGAGGTCACTGGGGGAACATTCTGTCTTCAAAGTCAGCCTTATGTAGTCTCTCATTTTCTGGCAGTGAATTAGCTGGATGGGATAGTAAGTGAGAGTGAGGAGAACTTTGTTTTGAGCTGAAAGTTCTGTGATCAGGACCCAATGGTCTTGGACTTTCCAGGTCAAAAAACTGTCAAGAATATCATCAGTAGGGGATGGGGCTGCAGAGGAAAGCAGCTGGATGTTCCAGCTGAGCCCCAATGGTGTATTACTCACAGCAAAGAAACTCATCCTGGGATAACCCCTGAGCCCTTCAGCCACTTTGCTGGATACCAAATTGTTCTGATTTATGACTGTGGTCTTAGGGCTGGAACAAGTCCCTTGTCTACAGCACAAAGACACACGTAGTTCCCAACCAGGAGCTTCAAGGTGAACCCTGCTGTGAAACTCATTCATATACTTCCTGCTGTTAAAATTCAGTATCTTTGCATTAACACAGTCTGATTTGAACCTGCCTGCATTGGGTTCCAGAATTAGATAGTGGTAATGGTTACATGAGGTGAGGGGGTTATTTAGCTCAGTTGGTAGAGTGCTTGCTCTGCACTCTCTGAGGCCCTGGGTTCAATCCCCAGCACCATACAAATGAGAGAAGGGTCTGGCAGCCCACTCCCAAAGCAATCTTGAAAAATATCAGTGATTGAAAACCTTATGAGTAGTAGACAAGCACTGACATAGTGCCAGGCGTGGCACAATGTCGGGGAGCGTTTCATTCTAATGTACATAGTGCCGCTATCAATCAGACCCGACTTGACAGCATTTAACAACAATGGTTACATGACTTTGAGAACATGTTTAAGAACACCAAATTGCACACTTAAAAAGAGGGAATTTTATGATAGGTGAGTTATATCTCAGTTTAAAGAAAACTATGTTGGTTTATACTGAGTGAACTACTTTCCCTAGCAAGACATAAAGGGAATATCTTTTCACCCCAGAGAGGGTGCACACAGACCAAAGAAAGGATTCTGTCAAGTCCAACTTAGTGAACTGATCAGTTTTTTAGGGTTACTTAAAGGAGTAGGGGTGACTTGGACAGCTGTACCCCTGAAGGGTGCCACCCCTTGCCAATTGTTTACCTCTTATATAGTTTAGAATCACGTGCAATGGGGGCAAAACAGAGTGGTGATTGACATCTCCTATGAAGGCCTTGTAGGGGTCTCATGATCTCCCCACCCCAAGAGGGAATGTTATTACTAGCCCCACTACCCTTACCATAGGCCTAACGATCTGCTGTTTAGTTTTGCTTATTTTGTTGCCATGACTACAGGTCAAGGTCTCCTAGGTTATCACAGATTTTATGTGTTAACATGGTGATGGTCATGTCCAGCCCAGAGGAGCCAGCTATACTACAGACTAATTCAGATGGCTTTATGGACAGCAAATAGATCTTACAAAGCAGTATTTTGGTGATTTAAAAGTAAACGAAATAGAAACATATGGAGTAAATTTTTGCAAAATTGCACAATTTCAAAAATTAAAGGGGAAATGTTCTTGGCAAAACCTAGTTGGTTTTTATCTAATCCAAAATATTTGAAAAAATAAATTGAGATATTTCATAAACCAAAAGACAGCTGGTTTTTCCATCCATTATGTATCTATTATACATTGTTCTTTCATTAAACACAGTTCTACATATGTTGGAAGGTACAGGCACTCAGGTACCTAGATACAGAACAAAAAATACTTAGGCTATCATAGAGCACAAAGCAAGGTCACATTGTGGAAAAGGTGCTGCTAATATATTAAACATTATTTTCAAGGAAATATTCTTTACAGAAACAATTAAAGCAGACAGTCTTTTATAATAGCCTCTGAGTTAAGTTCAAGAGCAAAGAATCACTAAAATCTCTTAGACATGCTTCAGAATCCATCCTATTTCTATTGTATGTTAACAATTTGTAGATATATAGATACCATTTACTCAAAATGTAGTCATGAAAAGGCAGATATTTCCACATTTATCCAAGTTGTCATACAAAATCTTGAAATAAATTTTAACCATACACATATTTATTTTTATCTCTCTTCTATTAAGTCCTAGACAGTAAGCTCCTAAGTAGAAATTCTGAGTGTCCTTTCTACAGTTGATTTACAATTGCTTGTGGGTCCTTTACACCTGAAAACAGGTGTTGATGAAGTGTTTTTGATGGAAGTAATTTTAACTTCCCTCACTTTTGCTCAGTATCATTTCCTCAAAGAAATTTCCTCTGACCACCTCCTACTATCCATCTGTTGACTTTTCTTAACTTTACTTCCTAGCATGCCATAGCATGGTATGATGTGTGTTTACTTACTAGCCTTCTGTCCCACTGGAATATTATTCTATAAGGGCAGGTACTTTGTTTTGTTCACTGCTCTCTGATAATCTCAGGACAAATTATCAGAAGCTATGGAGAAGCTAGTGTTTAAATCATTCATTATGTGACATTGACCCCCAGGCTACCCAAGGAAATATTAAAGAAGCGTGTCTAATATCATAAAGAACAATTTATAAGTATCTGGAATTTAGGCTCACCAAAAGGGAAACATAAATAACTATAAGATCCAGTTTATGTACCTCCACAAATCTGCTTAGACCTGGCTGTTGTAGGACCCTTAGCAACCTGCTCTTCTTCTTGGTACATACGGAACCAGCAATATTTCATGTTTTTCCAATGGTGGTAAATCCCTGCCACAATGCCATCACGTCTTAATACTTGATTTCAATGGCCTTCACCATGGGCAAGGACCTTTAGCAGTAGGTGAGGCAGGAGTTCTTAAATGTAGGTCCTACCTAACTAAATCCATAGAGATTCTATCTTCCTCAGAAACTATACAAACAGGCTGGTATAGAATAATGTAAGATAGCCAAAGGAGGGTAGAATCATTGATCATATTTTTCCTCCAACAGAATTCTCTGAAAGACCTACATTCCATACTGTCTTACTGGAGACATTCCATATGTGTATATGACCAGCTAGGTTTTCTTGTGAAGCTGCCATCACATTAGTGACACAAAAACTTGAATTTGTTTTCCCCCTTTCCTGACTTCACATTTTTCCTCTTTCTTGTTTCACTAGATCAGGATGCAAACTTTGCTGCTAAACTAATTCTAGGCGTCTAGGATAAGACAATCAATAAGACGAAGCAGTCCCTTAGAATAGGATTTTGTAGTTTGATTTTTCACCTGTTTGGAGGTAATATAAATGGCAAATGTAGCAGAAACAATCACTAAATTTTCTACCTATTGAAAATTGAGTTATCAGACTTGTGGAAATCAGGACATCAGGAAGAAAAGTGGGTGCAATGTTTGATTGCTTGATTACTATTGGAGATATGGTGATAATAAAGATTGTGGTGGGAGTGGGTATTTGTCTTAGGAATGAAGGATGTATAAGAAGAAAATAAGAGGCTGGGCACCTTAAACTGCCAACTAAAATTACACTTTGAATGCTTGAGGGCTTCTATAGTAGCTTCAAAGGGAATGTTCTCTTCTTTCAGATATAAGGAAGACTATACTGAAAATCATCTCCAGTATCTGATTATCAGGATGGCAGATCTACCGAAGCAGATCAAATGTATAACATAGGTCATCTACAAGTGAGTTCAAACCTGATAGGAAAAGTGGGAATGGGAATTTTAGATTGACAAATCTGACAATCTCCATCCTCCAATTTGTTGTATTTACTATAAGAAATATCAAGGCTGGAACAAGAGTGGAATATCAAAATGATTCACTTACAGGAATATTTGGCAATAGTGTTTGGAGAGAATAAAGAAGATGAAGAGATGCTTAGCTGACTATAGTACTGCTTGATTTATATAATAAAAATTGTCAAAGCTGAAGAATGTCCATACCTCCAAGGAAATTAAAGATTCCTCTCCTTGTTTCTATGTCTAAGTTAATTCACAGACTAGGAGTCACAAGATTGAAACGGATGCTTGATAAATGGAGTAAAGTAAAAAAAGGTAGATATTTCTCAAGTTTCTCCACAAAAATGTTGGTGGCCAATTCCCAGAGCAGCCATGTACTGGGGCAAAGAGAATACCTGAATGTTTGAGAGATGTTATCTGGAGTATGAGCTTACACTAACTTGTCGTTGTTAGGTGTTACTGAGTTAGGTCTAATTCATAGTGACCCTCACAGCTTTTTTTTTTAAATTTTTTTCCAATGGCTTATTGTTTTAGGATTGCTTTGGGAGTGGATTGCCACATCCTTCTCCTAGTTTTGTGGTATTGGAGATTGAACCTGGGTCCTCAGAAAGTGCAGAGCAGCACAGTACCAACTGTGCTAAACCCAGCCTACACTAATTTAGGTGGCAATAAACACCTAACAACAACACAACAAAATGCCTCCTGATCTTCTGGTTAGGATGGATGCTGAAAAGAGATTTGTGGAGAAAGCGCAGGTGGAGAAAGCTTCCAAGAATATGGCTTGGGATAGGATTGAATGCACAAAGTAACTTTTGAAACTAGGGAATAGGTGAAGACATCAATTATACATGGTTAGAGAAGTTAGCAAAGGAAAAAGCAAATTGTAAGATAGAAGCTTAGAGAGGAATTAATTTAAAATAGGAAATATTTTGTCACTAAATATGCTGTACAAGATCTCCATTTGTTCTGAGGATTAAATCCTGAGTGTATTTCCATTTGTAGAGCAGCAGAAGACAACTTCTGTCCACAGCTGCTCATAAGAAAAAGGCAACTATTCTTTTCTTTATTGAGTTCCTTTTTTAATCAGTTGTAAAGGCGAGAGGTAGAATCCTTCATGGACTTGGACTAGGGCAGGGCAAGATTAGAAGTCTACAGTCTCAGAAAGACAAATACTGCATGTTTTTTTTTTTTTTAAATCTCATATGCAGAATCTAGATTTTAAATAAAAGACATGGAAGAGGAAGGGGGGACTATTTGGGAAGAAGACCAGAAGGAGGTGGAGGGGGGATAAAAAATGATACTAAGGGGTGAATATGGTCAAAGTAGGGCTGGGATTTAGCTCAGTTAGTAGAGTGCTGCGCTGCAGTCTCTGAGGTCCCGAGTTCAATTCCCAGCACTGCAAAAATGGTAGAAGGGCCTGGCAATCCACTCCCAAGGCAATCCTGAAACAGTCAGCCATTGAAAATCCTATGAGGGTTGCTATGAGTCAGATACCGACTCAACGGCACCTAACAGCAGCAACAACAACAATGGTCAAAGTACATTATAGGCATATATGAAGATGTCATAATAAAACTCATTATTTTGTATAATTAATATGCCCATAAAAATATTAAAAAGAATGGATGCCTGGGTAACACTTTGGGTAGCAGGAACATAATGAAAGTGGAGAAACATACTGGTTCAACCCTGAGTTTCACTCTATTCTAGCAATCTGGCTTTGGACAAGTGAATTAAAATTGGAAAGGGAGACATAAACAGGAAGGGAATTTTGGAGTCTGTTTTAGGTTGGGTTCTCTTGATAATGAACTTAGAGCAAAGTTTACATGCTAGCACTTTCTCAAATTTTGCAATCCGAAGCATGAGTTTAGATAAAAAGGGAAGAATTTTGGCTAAAAGAGAGAGGGGAAATGTAATTACGAGGTGGCACATTACCTAGATGACTACACTTTTCTGAGAAAACTGTTATGATTTGAATATGGAGTGTCCCTCTAAAAGGCTCATAGATTGAAGGCTTGGTTCCCAAAGCAGTAGTGTTCAGAGATGGGGCTTTGGGAAAATGATTGGAGTACAAGGGCCCTGACTTCATCAATGGATAACTCTTTCGATGAACTCATAATTTAAGGGCATCATTGGAAGATAGTGGAAACTTTTGTAGGTGGTAGTAGTAAAAGGAAGGAAGTCACTGAAGGTCTGACTTTAAAGGATGCATCTTGCCCCTTGCCCCTTTGCTCTCTCTGCTTCCTGGCTGGCATGAGGTGAGCAGCTTCCTCTGTCACACACTCCTGCTGCCATGATATTCTACCTTTCTCAGGCCCAAAGTGATGGATCTGCCAACTTTGGACTGTACCTTCTGAAACCATGAGGCAAAATAAATCTCTCCTCCCTTGACTTCCTCAGGAATTTTGTCATGAAGAAACCAACATAAAAACATAATTGTTTGCTTGTACAAATGAGTTTATAAGTTACTAAAATTAATAAGTTACTATATCAGTTAATGTAAAATTAAATTACATATATTGACAAGAGGAAATTTGAAAAATAAACTAATTGATAGAAAAATGTATGAGTTTTATCTATTACATGGTTAAATAGTACACTTCTTCCCTAATACTGAAAATAGAGTTTCCAATATATATTTTATAATCATCTCTCAATTTTCTGTTAGGTAGAAATGTCTTTGGTAAAAATTATCATGGTAAGGAATTTGATGTGACTACTTTAGGTCCTTGGCAGATTTTCCTCTGATATTTGATAGCTTTGGTTTGTATTTTCCATGTGAATCTACAAGCAGAATCATTTCAGGGTTGTCTCTAGGTTTTTACTTCTTTTTTATTTAGTAATTTTTTAGTCAGTAAACAACTTAATGGGTTTCATTTTGATATTCCATACATGCATATCATCGCACTCTGTGCATGTTCACCATCCAAACTACCCTCTCGTGATATCCCTCTCTCTATCTGGTTCCCTTCTTCCCATCAATGGTCATGCTTCTGTTTGAATGCCTTGTTTGTGTGTATGTGTGTATATATATTTATATGTGCCTGCAACTGTATCACCCTGGCATCTGTTTCCATCAGATTTCAGATGCTAAGCAGGGTTGGGCCTGGTTAGTACTTGGATGGGGATTGCCTGGGAACACCAGGTGATATAGGCTTGGGAGAAGGACCTGGCAACCCACTCCCCCCCCCAAAAAAAATCAGCCATTGAAAACCTTATGAACAGCAGAGAAGCACTGATATAGTGCTGGGCATGGCACAATGTCAGAGTATGTCTTAACTGTTGTTAACTGTTGTATGTAGGGTTACTATGAGTTGGACCTGATTTGATGGCATCCAACAAATATAAATATAAATATATATGTAAATATATATGTGTGTATATAACAAAAAATATATATATATATATGTTATATGTTGTTGTTGTTAGGTGCCGTTGAGTCGAATCTGATTCATAGCGACCCTCATAGGGTTTTCCATGGCTGAATGTTTCAGGATTGCACTGGGAGTGGATTGCCATGTCCTTCTCCCATTTTTGCGGTGCTGGGCATTGAACTCGGGACCTCTGAGACTGCAGCGCAGTGCTCTACCAACTGAGCTAAATCCCAGCCCCATATGTTATATACATATCATATATTTAACAATCCATATTTTGCTTTTGAGAGTAAAACATATGTTTCTCTTTCTTTCTGTTACCCATTCTTGTCCCCTTCCCACTTTTCAGTCTCTCTTATCTCCCTACATAGTCCTTCTTATACATTCATGACCTCTACAACAGCATATTCAATATATATTGAAATCTACCATCTACATATGAGAGAAAACATGTGATGTTGATATTTCTGAGTGTGGCTTGTTTCAGGTAAGATGATGGTCTTGGGTCTGATTCAGTCTCCAGGAAATGCCATACTTTTGTCCTTCTTTATACTTTAAAAAATTCTATGGTGTATATATATCACATTTTCCTTATCCATTCATCTGCCGATGCACACCTGTGTTGATTCCATATCTTGGCTATTGTGAATAGTGTGACAATAAACGTGGAAGAGAAGGCATCTCATGGTAGACTTACATTCTTTTTGATATGTAACCAGTAGTGAAATTGCTGGATCTTATAGTTCTATTTTTAGTTTTTTTTGAGGAAACTCTATACTGATTTCCATAGTGGCTGCACCAACCTTCATTCCCACTCACAGTATAGAGGGTTCCCTTTACTTTGGATACTTGCCAGCATTTGTTGTTTTGTTGATGCTAGCCATTCTGACTTGAGGGAGATGGTAATTCAGTGAAGCTTTGGTTTGCATTTCCCTGATGGCTAAGAATGTTAAATAATTTTTCATATATCTATTGGCCATTTATATTTATTTTTTTGAGAATTCTGCTCATTTGCCCAGTTTTTGATTGAATAATTTGCTTTTTGGGTGTTTAATTTTTAAGCTTTATACATATTTTAGATTTAATCCCCTGTCTGATATATAGCCAACAAAGATTTTCTCTCATTCTGTAAGCTGTCCCCTCTGATAATTGTCTCCTTTGTTATGCAAACCTTTTTAGTTTCATGCAATCTTACTTGTTAATTTTTCTATTATTTCCTGCCCTATTGGGGTCCTATTTAGAAAGTCATTTCCAACATTACTGGGTTTTATTATGAAATTTCAATTTCTTTATGGAATTTCTTCTCCATTTTGCTGACTTTGTCATCTACATTGGTGAATTACATAGGTCCTGAATTAATTTTCTCACTTCATTCATCTGTTGTTTTTACCCTCTTTGGAGTCATTGACCATTTTTACAATTATATTTTTGAATGACATTTCAACCACATCACTATCTTTGGATTCAGTAGTTAAAGGATTATCATTTTTTTTCCTGAGCAATTGGAGTCTTATTAAGGAAATGCTTTCCTTTGCCTATATTTTGAGCCATATTGCCTGTCTCTTCTTCTAGTAATTTCAAAGTTTCTGGTTTTATGTTGAGGTCTTTTATCCATTTTGAGTTAACTCTTGTGCATATTGAGAGGTGTGGCTCTGCTTTCATTTTCTGTAATTGGATATCCAAGTTTCCCAGCACCATTTGTTGAAAAGGCTATCCTTTCTCCAATTTGCCTGGTTGCTCCTTTGTCAAAACTCAGGTGTCTATAGATGTGTTGGTGTATCCCTGGGTCCTCTATTCTGTTCCACTCGTCTTCAGGCCTATTTTTGTGCCAGTACCAAGTTGTTTTTGCTACTACATCCCTATAGTATAATATAAAGTCAGGGATTGTGATCCTGCCTGCACCAGTTTTGCAGCTTACAAGTGTTTTGGCTGTAAGTGGTGTTTTGTGTTTCCACATGAATTTTGGGGTTATTTTTTATATTTCTATAAAGTCTGTCATTGGAGTTTTAGGGGGGATTGCATAGAAAATGGGATTGAATGAAATTAAAAAGCTTCTATATAGCAAAGAAAACAATCAACAGAGTTAAAGAAGTCCCCACTGAATGGAAGAAAATCTTTGCATTCTATACATCAGACAGAGGACTAATTTTCAGAATTTGCAAAGAACTCAAGAAAGCAACTCTCAAGACAACAAATAATCCAGTACACAAGTGGGCAAAGGAAATGAATAGATAGTTCTCAAATGAAGAAGTTCATAAGGCCATGAAACACATGAAAAAATGCTCAATATCCCTAGCCATCAGGGAAATGCAAATCAAAACAAATCTGATATTCCACCTTACTCCAGTAAGAATGGCCAAGATCAATTAAACAAATAATAACAAATGCTGGTGAGGTGGTGGAGAAAAGGGAACACTCTTATACTGTTGGTGGGGCTATAAATTGGTTCAACCACCTTGGAAATCAATATGGAGATACTTCAGAAAACTAAAAATAGTTATAACCCATTATACCTCTATTGGAAATATACCCAAAGGGAGATGAGTCATCATACCACAGAGACACTCACATCTCCATATTCAATGCAGCACTTTTCACAATAGCAAGGATATGGAATCAACCAAAGTGCCCATCAAGAGAAGAATGGATAAAAATATTATAGTACATATACACAATGGCATACTTCTCAGCAATTAAAAAAATGAAATAATGTCATTTGCAGCAAAATGGGTGGAACTGGAGAACATCATCTTTAGTGAATGAAAACAAGTCCAAAAAGAGAAATACCATATTTTCTCACTCATATGTGGAAGCTGAATCAAACTTAAAGGAAAGAAAAAATACCATATATGAATTGAAACAGAAAGCTCAATTAAATTTAGCATAGAAGGGACATTTAAGGAGTAGAAAGGAGGAGGGAGGGATCTAGCAGAGGGAAACAAAGATTGGAGAAGACAGGAGGGGGAGGAGGGTCAATGAGGAGGGATGAAGGGGGCGAGGTCAATCTCAATGTAAACAGCACAACTTTATGAGTATGTTGGAAAAAAGGAGAAGATAGAAAAAAATCTACTAAAATAGCTAAAATTAAAAAAAAATAGTAATAATACCAAAGGCTGGCAATAATGCAAACGGACAAGATCACGCATCTAATACTGCTGAGAATGTAAAAAGTTAGATCACTATAGAAAAAAGTTTATACTTACATCAAAATCAGGATGCAGGTGTATAGATTAATATCTCACAAAAAGACATGCAAGTAGAAAGGAGACCATTGAAGGGGGGGTGGGGATAGGGGAGAAGGGTCATGAGAGGGTAAGGGGAAAGTTATGTGACCAATGGACAATGAAATGCATATATGGAAATGTCACAATGAAACCCATTAGGTTGTACATTAAAAATTACCAATAAAAATTATCAGTTTTTGAAGGAGACAAGTTGCCTTGCTTTTTCATATTTCTTGTAATTCTGTTTTGTGATTTGTGCATCTGTTGTGATAGATATGCCTTCCAGTTTTATTTAGGGATCTTCTTTGTGAGCAGCCTTCTCGTGAGAGCCCAGTCCCCAGGACCACTCTGAGAGAAGGCAAACCATAGTAACAGGTGAAATGTCTCTCCATCCAGATACAAAAATACATTTAACATTAATTAAAGCCAACTAGTACACCACCAGTGCCCACAGAACAGAAGGTGGTAACAATAGCTATGATAGATAAGTAAGGTAGATAGATAAGTAAGGTAGTAAGGTAGATAAATAAGTATGATAGATAAGATAGGTAAGAATAAGCTATGATGTTACAAATTATAAGGGTGAGAGTAAAAATAACAGTTGTCTGAAATAAAAAGGGGAGGCAAGGAAAGTTGAGAAAGAAATAGCAAGGGTTAAGTAAACGAAACAAAAGAGGAGAAAGGAAAAGACTGTTAGAGAAAGGGAAAGAATAAAAGATTTAAAAATCTGGTTGTACAATAAAGAAAAAAAGTGCAAACAAAACGATAAACATAAGAAGAGAAAAAGTAAAAAACCTAAGAGATTTCTTTTAGGACAAAAGCAAAATTATATTAAAAGTATAATAAATAGAAAAAGAGATACATGAGCAACAAAAGATAAAAACAAAGCTAAAAAAGAAAGATGATAGTAGTTACATTGTAAAAAAGAGAAATGAGAAAAATACAATTTAAAATCAAAAATAAAAAAGGAGAGAGTGAAAGCCTGGTATTGTGGTGCACGCCTTCAAACCTAGTAACCTGGGAGGCTGAGACAGGATGATCAAGGGCCCCAGGCCAAGACGGGAGCCATGGCGAACACCTGTAATGCCAGTGACTCGGGAGGCAGAGGCAGGAGGATCGCAAGTTTGAGAGCAGAGGCAGTCTGCATAATTTAGCGAGACCCTGTCTAAAAAAGTAAAAAAATGGGCTGGGCGTGCAGCTCAGTGTTCCAGCACTTGCAAAGCATGCAAGCGTGAGGCCCTGGGTTCAACCTCCAGTACTGCAAATATATAAATAAATAAATAAATAAATAAATAAATAAATAAGTAAGTAAGTAAGTAAATAGAAAAGAAAAAAGAAAGAAAAAGAGCCCCAGGCCACAGGCAGCCTATGCAAGTCAGCAAGATTATCTCAAAATAAAAACAATAATAGGGCTTAGGGTATAGCACAGCATTAAAGCAGTTGTCCAGTGCAAGGCTCTGGGTTGATTTCCCAGAACGGGAAAACAAAACAAAATAAAAAAGGCAAAATTTTGGGCAGCTTCTTTCTGTGTCCTCTAATGTTGGAGTCTTTTAGGTGGATATGGTGGCCAGGTGAAGTTGGAGTCTCTAATCTGAGCTCAGCTGAGGGTTGCTAGTCTCTGCAGTTCCCCTCAGGAGATGGTGGCATTCCCTTCTCCCTCGGGGTTGGGGAGACATCCACCTTCCTTTAGTCTCCTGCTGCCTTAGCTTCTCAGTGTATCAGCCTCCTACCTTCTCCCTCTTTGTGGCTGCCTGCCACAGCTGTGCCCTACTCAGGAGACATGGCAGGTTGTTCCCAGTGTCCCTTACCCATGATTGTTCCTTGTTTTCAGGCCCCAGAGTAGCTCAGTCTCTACAACAGGTTCCTTCTCAAGATGGCACTGGGCCACAAAATGGAGCATGAAAAATGGATCTCTCCTCCAATGCTGACCTCCAATTCAGGAAGAGCCACTGTCTTGCCAAATCCCTAGAGTGGATCCAAGGGCTTCAAGAACCATAGGTGTGTCCTGTGCAAATACCAACCTGCTCACCAGGGCCAACTGGCTTACCTTTTGAGTGAGACCTCCAGGTCCCTTCCCCTGCCAGCAAACTCTGGATGGTTCTAGTTGTGCTGTCCCTCCTTTGTCTGTGGCACTTTGAGGCTGTCCTATTGCCTCCTTTGTAATTTTTGTGCTTTTCCAGTCTTTCTCTTTTTGGAATAGAGTCCATTCCTTCCTATTCTGACTCCTTTGTTTGACTGCATCACTATGGAATCTGTCTCTAATCCGCCATCGTACACCAGAAAATTTGCCTCTTGGTTTTTGATGGGACAAGCTTTGGTGAGCTTAAACATCCCAGCCATTCAACCCAAATAGTGTTCATCATTTCTTAGTTTTCCCCAACATAACACCTGCATTCTGTTTGGCTCTTTCACACTTGGGTTTGTCATACTTCCACCACTCTTTAGGACCACACAGAGCTTTATACCCGCTGATGTAAATATAAACAGAGATCGAAATAGTTGATGATGAACAATTCATGTTTAAGGAACAAAAATAATTGTTTACTTCCCTCAGCTACTATTGATACAATTGTTTCCAAGAAAATGATAAATGTTGAGGTGACAGATAAATTAGTCAAACAGATTTGATTATTATATAATCTATACATGTACTGAAACATCACTTTGTATTGCACTGTACCACATAAACATGAAAAATTTGGGAGAAAAAGTGTTTCTGTATATTCTAAAACTAGGCACTAGCACTAACTCTTACTTCCTACTTCTTCCCAAGAAATTGGGACTGATTTGCTTGACAAATTTGGACACTTTCAAAAGGACCCTATTTTCAGAACTGGTAAATTCCAGATTTGAAATATATATTTGGTTTACTTAATTTTTCTATAGCCTAACCTGAGAGTCATGTAATATTTTTCTAACCAAAACAAAATAACATTTTAACCCTCAGAGGATCCTTCTGAATAGTGTATAAAATTTTTGCAGTATATATGAAGAAGTATTTTTACAGTCTTTCAAATAGTATAGGCTGTCCTTTACCTATTCCAACTACCTATATGTGAAATGTGGATATTGTATTACAAACATAGTCATAATAAACATGCTGAAGTGTTTGGGTAAGTTCAACCTTTTCCTTTGTTATTTTTTTCTTAGCTTAATATAGTAGAAATTGAAAATTATTTATTCAGTGAAAGTCACATTTTATGAGTTATTCATTCAGAAGTATTTGGTTTATTTGATTTTGTTGGGCATTTTTATAAGTCTGATATATTTACCCAGAGGACTTTTGGCACTAGAAGCATATTAAAATCAGCAAAAAATAACTATCTAGCCTAGAATTAGGAAGACTCAATTGCATCCAGATGAGGACAAAATCCATTTCAGATTTCCAAAGCAAATAAAATTGATTGTGTCAAAAATTAATCCTTTGGAGACTTCTGGAATGTATATTTATTCCCATTCTAATTACTGTGCCATTCTCGTGACCCTATTTTGCATTATCTGCACATTCTTGTATCCTCCTTTTTGTCTTCCTTTTGGTTCTTTAGCCTTATTTGTGATTTCCGTAGTTTTTCTGAATCCAGAGTCAAAAGGGAGAACTGAGGCAGGTACATGGGATATTTGAGTTTAAAAAATGTATTTCATTGCCCCTTCTCATTTTGCACAAGTGCAACAGCTTCTCAGCTAATTCCTTTGGCTTGGGAAGCTCCATGCCTTCCTTTTCCCAGAATGCCTTGTCAGATCATTGTTGAATAGGATGTATGTAAGAGCCCCTCTCCATGCGAGAGGAGAGAGAATTAGAACAAAACTTGTAGCACATAACAGAAACCTAGATGACCAACGTGTGCAGGTGCCTGGGTGAGCGGTGGGAGGGTGTCCTGTCTGTGGATCTCTCCCAGGTAATGCAATAGCATGGACTGGAAAAGTCCTGGTTGAATCCTTATCTGATGCCTGGCATAGGGAGTGCTCCCTGATTAACACGCTGCCCTCCCTCATTCCTCTGGTTTCTCCACCTTTGGCCTGTTCCCAAAGACCCTCTCCTCATATAGTGAGAGATGTAGGTCAACAATTGCCTCCTGAAGAACTCATTTTTAATTAATACCGTTCACTCTCTGGTGACCTCTTTCACATACCTTTTGCACCAAATGTTTTCATGCAATAATGGGATTCAAAAAAAAGTAAGAATTTGGGTCTTTATGCACCAAATTGTGAGCATCCAGATGAATAATGTAGCATTATTTTGGACTGACTGTCTCCCCTCGCCATTTGTAAGCTGAAACTCTCCTCCTAATGTGATGGTGCCTGCAGCTATAGCCCTGTGGCATCCAATACCGTCAGATCTCGGAAGGTAAGCAGGATTGGGCCTGGTTAGTACTTGGATGGGAGACCGCCTGGGAACACCAGAAGCTGTAGGCTGGGAGAAGGACCTGGCAACCCCCTCCCAAAAATCATTCTGACATTGAAAACCCTATGAACAGCAGAGAAGCACTGACAATAGTGTTTCCCCTGTTGTACAGAGGGTCGCTATGAGTTGGATACCGACTCGACGGCACCTAACAACAACAACAATAATGTGATGGTGGTAAGAGATGGGGTATCTAAGCAGTAAGGAAGGTAGGTAGATTAAGCTCAGAAGGGTAGAGCCCTCCTGATTTAGGAACAGATAGAGGGCTGGTGTCTACATTGCAGTGACGCACGGGCTGGTTGAGGAGCATTTTGAATGGCCAGTGACTTCCTCATATTGATTGCTAAATGTTTTGTATATCACCTGCAATCACTTCAACATCTATATTCAACATAACACACACTTACATTATTATTTTTAATTATTATTTTGGTGTTTTTGAGTCAGGACAACTCATAGCGACCCTCTGTACAACAGATGAAACATTCTCCGACACTGTGCCATGCTCAGCACTATGTCAGTGCTTCTCAACACATTACATATAATAATATTGAATGAAGTGAACAAATGTGCTAGTCTATGAGTCATTCCAGGAAACAGGTAATTATTCATTAATCATCACCTGCTTTGGATCACAGGCACGGGTAATAATGTTGATTTTATTCCTTATTTTGGCTAGTCCCAAAATTAAATCCAGGCACTAATGATCAACATATTAAAAGAATATGAAACAAATTTTAGGGACAATTTCCAAAGAGTTCTAGAAATAAGAGATAGAGTGGAGAAGAAGCACAAACTTTGAGAATGAATGAATCAGTTCATTTTTTAGCAAACAAAGCCTTAGTGTTAATACTGTAAAGGCCATTTTTTTCCCCAGAATTGAATTGCATTTTTCTCCCAATTATGAATTTGGCTTGCAGGCATTTCTGCAGTCAGTCATTTTGTCTTCTAGCATTTTTAACCCATCGTAAATTCAGACTACTTCCAAGAATATAATAAGGTGGCTGCATTTATTTGCTGAAATATTATTTTCTAAATATTTTTATTTTCAGACCAAATAAATAAATGTAGATAAAATGGCTTTGTTTTCATTCAATCAAACACTTCTGATTCAAAAACACATTTTACCACTTGAACGAACTCAGGTAGCTAGCTATTAAAAACAATCAGTGTGAATAACTTTTAAACCACACGAAAACTGTAGACAAAAATTCTATATCTGGATAGAGTCTTCCTAATTCTTTGGGTATATTTACCCATTTTATTTTATATAATGCATGCTATTTCCATACCAAGAAGTGGGGTAATGGGCTTTATGCAAGTGATATCCTGACTCTCCACTGTAATTTTAAAAATATGTTAGGTATGAATTTTTTTATTGGAAAATTTGTTAGGTATGAATTTGTTAATTTATACAATGCCAGTTATATAAGACTGAACTAATTTTTTTTTTTTTTTTGAGGTATTGGGAATTGAACCCAGGGCCTCACGCTTGCATGCTTTGCAAGTGCTGGACCACTGGGCTGCATCCCAACCCATTTTTTCTTTTTACTTTTTGAGACAGGGCCTTACTAAATTACGTGGACTGCCTCTGGTCTTACACCTGCAATCCTCCTGTCTCTGCCTCCCAAGTTGCTGCAATTACAGGCGTGCGCCACCATGCCTGGCTTGACTGAACTAATTTTTTGACAGGTTGGCTCTTTACATCCTTAAAAGAAATCTGAAGGCTATCTCTACACAATGCCAAATGGCTGGAAAGTAAAATACACATGAAAATGAAATAGTCTTTTTGTGTGTGTGTGTGGTACTGGGATTTGAACTCAGGTCCTCGTGCTTGCATGCTTTGCAAGTGCTAGACCACTGAACTGTACCCTCAGCACATTTTTATTTTTTTACTTTTTTTTGAGACAGGGTCTCACTAAGTTACACAGACTGCCTCTTGTTTCGAACTTGGGATCCACCTGCCTCAGGCTCTGGAGCAGCTGGGATTACAGGTGTGCGCCACTGAGCCCGGCTATGAAAATGCAATAATTTAATGTCAAATTTATTTATTATAATTTATTATTATGGTTCCTTATTTATTTTAAAGAACAAATATTCATGGTCCTGTATATTTTAGATCTATATATTCTTATTAGACCAAAATTTTCTAATTTTATTCAAATATTAAATATTAGATTTGGCATCATCTAGATGGCCTTTATCCCTTGAAAATGTAAGGCACTAATTTTTTGTTTTTGTTAGGTGCCATCAAGTTGGATACTGATCATAGCTACCCTATGTACAGCAGAATGAAACACTACCCAACACTGTGCCATGCACATGATCTTCTTATGTTTGAGCCCATTGTTGCAGCCACTATGTTTCTTCTCACTTTGAGTCATGCCACATCAGCAAAAGGAAGTCTCCATTCATGTCATTAAGATTGATTCTACCTTGAGAAAACAGCTCTTCCCCAGCTGTTTCTTGAATGCCTTCCACCTGGGGGGCTCATTTTCTGGCATTATATTTGACCGTGCTTTCTGCTATTTATAGGATTTTCAATGGCTAAATATTTTGGAAGTGTGCTGCCAGGTCCTTCTCCCTAGTCTGTCTTAATCTGGAAGCTCAGCTGGAACCTGTCCACCATAGGTTGCTCTGCTGGCATCTGAAATACCTGTGACATAGCTTTCAGTATCACAGTAACACACAAGCCCTACAGCACAACAAGCTGACAGATACACAGGGGAGGTACTAATTAGGGACTTGGTATTTATTCATATACTATCAAATATTTATTTTGCATGACCAGCTCCACAGAACCCAGTGTAACTTGATGAAAATGTTCTCACAGTAGTTGGAATGAAGAATCTCTAAGGTGCATTCTCAATCTAACATTGTATGATTTGAGGTAAGTCTGAATCAAAACAAGTCTATCACAACTGAGTTCGAGTACAATGTTTAAATTAATTTATAGAACATCTACTTTATGTCAGGTTTGAGACTAGAATACACACACACACACACACACACACACACACACACAGACAGACATATATATGTATATTACTTCATTCTAGCCTGCAGCCATAGCACCGTGGCATCCTGTCCTGTCAGCTCTCGGGAGATAAGCAGGGTCAGGCCTGGTTAGTACTTGGATGGAAGACCACCTGGGAACACCAGGTGCTGTAGGCTTGGGAGAAAGACCTGACAACTCCCCCCCCCAAAAAAAATCTTCCATTGATAACCCTATGAATAGCAGAGAAACAGTAACCATACTCTTTTGTCTGTTGTACGTAGGGTCACTATGAGTCAGATACCGACCTGACGGCTCCTAACAAGAACAAGAACTTCATTCTAGTGCATGCTGTGGGCCCTCCCTCTTCTCCCCCAGTGTTTGTTGCCCTGCCTGCTGAGGACAGCTGCTTCCTCCACAAGGTATTGACCTTCACCAAAAGGAGGCTGCCTCACCCCAAGTTATATCTTCCTGCTGGGAGTCCTCATCCAATAGTGGGACAAAGATCTGCCTCCTTTGCCTCAATGTGGGATAAGCCAGGGCCATCCCAGCTGTTGCAGAGCTCCTTGTGGAACCAGCTGGAGCCTCTCTTCAACCACAGTTCAGTGTTTTCCTCTGCCCCTTGTTCTCTCCTTTACTACCTTGCAAATGCTATTGCTGCACTACACTCCCCAGTCAGCCTCTTTCCTGCACACAAACTACCACGCATCATCTTTTCCAAGAAAGTTGACCTGAGAGTCTCAATAAATAGTAAGCATAATATTTAATGCGAACGACAGATTGCACCCAACTTGACAGCACCTAACAACACACAACAACAGCGACAGGTGAAACACCTTTTTAAAGAAAAGCTATTAACATGAAGCTAATAGTTCAGCAGGGAAAGCTCTCAAGGAGAGTTTGCAAAAGCCTGCTGTGAAGTGAGAATGGGATTGTTAAAAAGCGACATCCTTAGTATGTGTGGACAGGGCTCTCTGGAAAGTGCTCCAGTGCCAGATGGTCCCCCATTTGGCCCCAGCTCCATTGGGAAGAAACTGTTTCTACCAAAGGAGTAGAGACTGATGGAGCTCTCTAGTCCTCAGAGTGAAAATATAGAAGTTAAGAAAGAGAAAAGGCCAATTACTGCAGCTGGAAATGCAGGTCTATCCAAAGTCAAGGTTCTAGACAGCATAGCTGGGTGAGGTTAAGGGGTGGCAGGTGCTTTGCAAAGGGAAAGCCTTCAGAGCATTACAGAGGCTGCAGATGCTACCTTAACAGGAAGCTTTCAGGAACGGTACAGGGAGAGACTGGGAAGGAGGACAATTAGGCCTGAAAGGACTCTCAGGAGTGACGGCCCAAACAGTTTGGGGTAGTCAGAAGGCAGGACCCCAGCAATGTAGAAAAAGAACAAATATATTACCTATGGAAGCAAGTCAATCTTCTCTAATCCACCTGCGGACGGCAGTCTCTCTGCTTCTTGGGAAGGAAGTATTAGGCAGGACCTCTTACAAAATAGGGACTGCCTATAAGACGGTGCCTTCTTCTTCCCATAATGCCCCAGCCCTCAAAAGCCCACCAAAGCTGCTCACCACAACCTGGCCTAAATCTGTCTGCGGATGGCAACTGATGACTACTTCCTTTTCTCTCTTACAGCCTATCAGAACCCTTCACACACTCTCTTTCTACCTATCCGGATGGGAGACTGCAGATACCCCTCCCCTTTTCCTGCCTACAGCCCATAAAACCTTGCCATTTCCTCCCCAGGATGCTGCTCTTGCCCCTGATAGGACAGCCTAGGTGGCTTCTGCTCAATAAAGGCCTGATAGTTTATGTGTTTCCATCTCCTACCTGACAGGAAGTACTTTATGTTAATATTAAAAAGACTTCCACTTCATTTGTTGCTGCTGTTGTTAGTTGCCCTTGAATTGGGTCTGACTCATAGCGACCCTGTGTAAAACACCAGGAAACACTTCCAGACATTGTGCCATGCCCGGCATTATCAGTGCTTCTCTGTTAGTCATAGGGTTTTCCATGGCTGATTTTTTCGGGATTGTTTTGGGGAGTGGGCTGCCAGGTTCTTCTGCTGTTTTTGCGATACTGGGGATTGAACCTAGGGCCTCAGAGTGTGCAGAGCAGCACTCTACCAAATGAGCTAAACCCCAGCCAATATATATGCTAAACAAATGATTTTCATTTATAATGGGGTTTTCAGTCAATGTCTATTCATCTTTCTGTTGTCTATAAAGTCCCATGTAGAAATTTTCTGCACACTTTTACAGGGG
The DNA here is from genome assembly GCA_007922755.1 of Pedetes capensis. Lineage (NCBI taxonomy): Eukaryota > Metazoa > Chordata > Mammalia > Rodentia > Pedetidae > Pedetes > Pedetes capensis. Next base: position 71,608 of record VMDO01001481.1, read on the forward strand.
GTGGGGTGGGGTTTAGCTCAGTTGGTAGAGTGCCCCTCTACACTTTCTGAGGACTCCAGTTCAATCCCCATCACCACAAAAACAGGAGAAGGATGTGGTAATCCGCTCCCCAAACAATCCCAAAATAGTCATTGACAACCTTATGAGGGTGGCTATGAATCTAATCTGACTTGGGCTCTGTAGTATAACTTGAAATCAGGAAATGTGATGCCTCCCTACATTGCTCTTCCTGCTTAGGATTGCTTTAATAATTCAGGGTGTTTTGTGCATCTATATGAATTTTAGGATTGATTGCTCTATATCTGTAAAGATTGTCATTGGGATTTTGATGGGGATTGCATTAAATCTGTAGATTGCTTTTGGTCATATAGCCATTTTCATAATGCTAATTCTCCCAAACCATGAACATAAGAGGTCTTTCCATAGTCTAGTGTCTTCTTCAATTTCTTTCTTCAGTGTTTTGAAGTTTTCATTGTTGAGGTCTTTCACCTCCTTAGTTAGGTTTATTCCTAGGTATTTTATTCTTTTTGAAGCTATTGTAAACGAGATTGTTTTTGTTTTCCTGATTTCTTTCTCACCTTGGTCATTATTCACATATATTTTAACTTGAAGTCTACTTTGTCTAAGAATAGCTACTCCTTGTTTTTAAATTTATTTTATTTATTTTTGGTTTCCATTTGCTTGGTATATCAACTTCCATTCTTTCATTTTCAATCTTGGAATGTCCTTGTCAATGACAGGTGGTTCTTGCAGGCTACAAATTGTTGCCTATTTTTTTTTATAATCCAATCTACTAGTCTATGTCTTTTAATTGGAGAGTTAAAACCACTTATGTTTAGGTTTACCATTGAGAGGGTTTGCTGATTCTTATGTTGTGTTGATTATTTTCCTTGTTGCTTCACATACTATTTGTTCTTTTCTTTCTTCTTTTATTCATATTTGAGGTTTATTTTTTGAGTTAGACATGACAGATTCTTTCCTAGTTCTCATCAATTCATCTGTTTTTTCTCATGAAGTTTATTCTTTCCTGTGTTATCATGACTGAGACTGCCTTTCTTCCTCCTGTGTGTATACGATTTCTTTAAATATCTTCTACAGTCATGGCTTGGTGGTCATGAATTGCTTTCGTGTGTTCTTTTCTGACAAGGTCTTTGTTTTTCCATTGGTTTTAAATAACCTTGATGGATATAATAATCTTGATTGGCGGTTATTTACTTTTAGGCCTTGAAATATTTTATTTTATGCTTTCCTAGATTTTAGAAATTGTGCTGAGAAGTCTGTCATTCTTTTGGATCTTCCCTTGTAAGTGAGGATGTGGTTGTCTCTTGCAGCTTTTAATGTTGTTTCTTTGTTTTGTATGGAGTCATGGTGTTTTAACTATAATGTGCTGTGGGGAAGTTCTTTCCTGGTCATGTCTATGTGGGGTTCTATATGCCTCTTGCAGTTGGATGTCCACTTCTTTCCCCAGATTTGACAATTTTTTTCTGCTATAATCTCATTAAATAGGTTTTTCTATGCCTCTAGTTTTTAATCTCAGCTCTTTTTTAAACCCTCTGGATTCTTACAATTAGACTCTTGATTATGTCCCAGCGTACTTGGAAGTAGTGGTCATATTCTTTTATTTATTTTTTCTTACTGATGTCTGAATGTGGTATTTCCTCAATCTTGTTTTCCATCCTGGAAATTCTATCTTCTGTTAGATCTAGTCTACTGGTGATGTTTTCCACTGTTTGTTTTTAAATTAGATTTAGTGAGTTCTTCATTTACAACATTTGCCTTTTTTCAAAATCTTAATTTCCTTGCTGAATTTCTCATACGTTTTACTGACTTTGTCTTCTATATTGGTGACTTTCTGATCTAGGTCCTGAACTGGTTTCCTTACTTCATTAATCTGCATGTTTGTGTCCTCTTTGAAGTCATTAATCATTCTTATAAATAGATTTTTGAAATCTTTGCCTGATATTTCAACTACATTAGTATCTTTCAAATCAATACTTAAAGAATTATGGTCTTCTGGAGGAGATGTGTCCCCTAGCTTTTTCATGTTTTTTGTATTTGTTTTATGTGTATCCATTGGCAGAGATATCTGTTCTCATTTTATTTTCTTCTTTCTGTATCTGCCTGCCACAGATGTGGTGCACCTTGGAATTGTGACATGTTATCCCCAGGCTCCTTGGCCAGTGATTATTCTTTGTTTTCAGGCCCCCAGAGTAGCTCAATCTCACACAATAGGTTCTTTCTCAAGATGGTGCTGGTCACTGCCATTTGAGATATGTAACATGGCAAAATGAGTCTCTTTTCCAATACTGATCCCCCTATTCAGGAAAAACCACTCACCAAATCCCCTAAATGGATCCAAGGGCTTCAAGGACTGTGGATTTGTCCTATAGGACTGCCAGTCTACCCACCTGGGCTGTCCAGCTTACCCTTTTGGGTGAGGGTTCCAGTTACCCTCTCCCAGTGGGTAGCCATGGCTAGAGATGTGTCCCTCACTTCGTCTCACTGCTCAGCTCTGTTTTGCCCGCTGAAGCCATCTTATAACCTCCTTTGTAATTTCTGTGTTTTTCCAGTCTTTCTTTGGGATAGAGTCCACTCCTTCCTATTCTGACTTCTTTGTTTTACCACGTCATGTGAAGGCTGTCTCTAATCTGCCATCTTGCAGCACAAGTCTCTTAATTTCCCTTTTGATTGTTCATTGCTATTATCTAGAAATACAACTGATTTTTACATATTGACTTTGTACTCTACAATTTTGTTGAATTCATTTATTAACTCTAATAGTTTCCTTGTGGATTCTTTAGGATATATTATAGCACCAAAACATTATTCATAAAAGAAAAACTTAACAAATTGAACTTTATTGTAGTTCAAAGTTCTGATCTTCAAAAGCTATTGTTAAGGAAATGAAGAGATAGGACAAATCTTTTGTAAACATTTTATCTTACAAGATACTTATTTCCAGAATATATAAAGAACTTTCCAAATCAATAATTAGAAAAACAAATAGCTCAACAAAAATGAGTAAGAGATTTGAACAGTCACTTCACCAGGGAAAATATATGCATGTCAAATAAGCACGCGATTTAAAGATGATTAACATGATTACTTGTTTGGGAAATGCAAATTGAAACCATAATGAGATATCACTGAAAACTCATTGCAATGGCTAAAATTAAAAAGGCTGATGACACTGGTGTTAGAAAGAATATGGAAGATCAAGATTTTTAAGCACAGCTGGTAGAAATATAAAAATTTAGAAACATTTCAGGGAACAATTTGGTGGCTTCTTAAAAAAATTTAACACACTGTATCATTTGACTCAGCCATTCTGCTCATTGGTATTTAACCAAGGGAAATAAGAGCTTATATCCAGGCAAAAAGTTATTCATAAATGTTCATAATAGCATTACTCGTAATAGCAAAAACTTGGAAGCAACCCAAAGTCCATTAACAGGTAAATACATAAAAAAGCTTGCACTCCCACAGTGGACTGCTACTCATGAATAAAAAGTACTAAATTATTAACTTACTGACACAGATGAATCTCAAAATAATTATTCTAGGTGAAAAAAGCCAGAGGGTAAAAAAGAGTACAGACTGCATTATTCCATTTATGTAGAATTCTGATAAATGCAAACCAACCTGAAATGACAGAAAGCAGTCTGGACGTGTTGTCCAGATTGGAGGTGTTCAGAAATCTCCAACAAAAAGATTGCAGAGGTCCCCAGAAAGCTTCTGAGGATGATGGGTATGTGAATTATCATGCCCTTATTTCAAAACTTATCAAATTATACACTTTAACTACATTCAGTTTATTTTATACACACTGTACCTCAACAGAGCTTTTTTATATAAAGACATACTGCATGAGAAAAGAACTGTAAAAAAAAAGCACAAATATTTCCAAATGCAAACAAGGATTGGAAATTTGGACCAAAAGAGATGGAAAAAAGTTGGAACTGTTTGTAAGAGATAATACAATAAATTATGATTTCAGTTAAGAAGAGAAGAAAGACTGTGCATTTTCCTTAGGGAGAGATGCTCACATTTGTCTTGACACACTAGTAATAAGACTGGACAGGAGGAATATTTATTTGACCTAGTAAAACTTGAAGGAAAATAAAAATATTAATAAAATAATGAGTAGGGAAACAGATGAAGATGAAGATGATGACAAATTGAGAACTTAAAAATGTCTCAGGAAACCCAGTGCTTGCTGAGAAACTAGATGTTGTTTCTTGTTGTTGTTAGGTGCCATGGAGTTTGTATTCAACTCATAGCAACCCTATGTACAACAGGGGAAACACTATTGTCAGTGCTTCTCTGCTGTTCATAGGGTTTTCAATGGCAGATTGATTTTTGGGTGTGGGTTGCTGGGTCCTTCTCCCAAGCCTACAGCACCTGGTGTTCCCAGGCGGTCTCCCATCCAAGTACTAACCAGGCCTGACCCTGCTTAGCTTTTGAGATCTGATGGGATCAGATGCCACAGGGCTATTGCTACAGGTGGTAAGAAACTAGATGGGGAAAACAAAACATAATGAACTGAACAAAAGCAGAAAGTGTCTTAACTGTCAGGGAGTCCTGTTCATTGTGAGTATTGGCATGGCATGGGAGAAAATCATCACATAACATCAAAACAGAACAAAAAAATGGCAAAAGAAGAGCAGAGGGAAGGCCATCCTTTGAATAGAATATAAAAATAATACCATATTACATGCTTTGGTGATACTAAGACTAAACCTGTTAGGTACTATTGAGTCTGACTAATAGAGACCCTCTTAGGGTTTTCAATGGCTGCCCCTTTTAATGACTTTTAATGACTGCCACATCCACCTCCCATATGACTAAGCTAGTCATCCAAAGGGCTGGGATTTAGCTCAGTTGGTAGAGCACTGCGCTGCAGTCTCTGAGGTCCCAAGTTCAATTCCCAGCACTGCAAAAATGGGAGAAGGGCCTGGCAATCCACTCCCAAGGTAATCCCGAAACAGTCAGCCATTGAAAACCCTATGAAGGTCGCTATGAGTCAGACACGGACTTGATGGCACCTAACAACAACAACAGTCATCCAAAATTAAAATAGTTTGGAAGCTGTGAATCTACTCTTTGTATGAAAGGCCAGGCTCAGTATGTATTTATTTGCTGATACACAAACGTATTTGAAAACCTACCAACACCAGACAGTGTTCTGAACGGTGAGGCTGGCTATATCTGGAAATAAAATAGATCAACTACTTGTTCTGATGGAATTTATTTATTTGCATTTATTGTTTTATTAATAAATTTTATTAATAAAAGTAACAATCATTTTAAATTTTAATTTCAATTTTAATTTATTTTGTTGATAAATTTATTGTTGTTGTTGTTGTTAGGTGCCATCGAGTTGGTATCCGACTCATAGCAACCCTCTGTACAACAGGGGAAACACTATTGTCACTGCTTCTCTGCTGTGCATAGGGTTTTCAATGGCAGATTGAATTTTGGAAGGGGGTTGCCAGGTCCTTCTCCCAAGCCTACAGCACCTGGTGTTCCCAGGCGGTCTCCCGTCCAGGTACTAACCAGGCCCAACCCTGCTTAGCTTCCGAGAGATGACAGGATTGGATGCCACAGGGCTATAGCTGCAGGCGCGATAAATTTATTAGTAAATTTTAAACTGATTAAATTGCTTGTGAGCATGTTAAAGTGGTGTCTTGTTTATTTCATAAAATAGAAAATTTTAACATGATGCTGTTTTACCAGGGCGTCTGCTTTTTCTAATGAATACATCCTAAGAACACTGCTATCGGTAGTTGTTAGGTGCCATCGAGTCGGTATCCGACTCATAGCGACACTCATAGGGTTTTCAATGGCTGAGTGCTTCAGGATTGCCTTGGGAGTGAATTGCCAGGCCCTTCTCCCATTTTTGCGGTGCTGGGAATTGAACTCAGGGCCTCAGAGACTGCAGCGCAGCGCTCTACCCACTAAACTAAATCCCAGCCCGCTATCGGTAGTAGTTATCAATAATTTCTTTTCCCTCATCAGTTAAAACACAAAAGGTAGAGGGGCTCTCTTCGTATGCTTTCCTGACAGCAAAGCTCAAATAAATACTTCCTAAAAATAAAAAGTCATCACCAGTTCTTTTCCTCTTCTCTGATGTGGCTGTAGTTTCTTTCATGATCCTGGGTTTCTCTGGGTGAAAAAAGAATTGAAAATCCTCCTCCAGATGCACAGTTCAAAAGTCAGGATTGTGATATCATTGCCTAAAGGATTCCCAACACCAGGGAATCTCCCAAGGAACGCCAAAGCCATGTCTTCTCTCAGCTCCTGTGGTGCTGCACGGCCAGCAGCTCCTTAGACCTTGGGCTGCCAAGAGAAACACGAAAGTGAGAAATTACCTGTGAGAAACAACACAGCCATCCTATGGGGACTTTTCCCTTCTTCTTTTTCAAACAATCAGGCTATCTAACTCAGCTAAACTTTTTCACTTGAAAAATAAATAAGTCATTTTCCTTCATTGATGATATTCACACAAGCAAGGAAAACAGCCTTTAAAAAAAGAAGGAGGGGGAAGAAGAAGAAAAAGAAAAGAAAGAGGAAAAGAGAGAGCTTCCTTCAGCAATGAAATATGGAAACACTCAGAGTGTTTTCTTTTGGTGTAAAATATTTCATCTCCTTATGCAATGTTGCCTCTAAGGGAGTTGGCTTTGAATTGGCACAAAAACAGCCAGGAACAGACGCATCCTTGTGTTTAGAGAGAGTTAGAAATGTATTATTCTTTTACAAACTTTCCCCCCAAGCAAAATGTCAGTCCTTCTTGAATATACTAACTGGTTTGTTACAAGTATAGTATAGTCTCTCTTTGCTTTTCGCCTTAAACTAAACAAAAATCTCTCTCGTCCAGGTGAAAATTTAATTATATAATACAATTTAATTGTATTTCTTATCTAGCCAGAAACTATAAAAATCTCATAGCTATTCAATTATATATGAAAATAGATTATTCTACCTTTCAATTAGACGCAATTACCTATTTCATCTCTGATAGAATATGCTTCAAGTGTTAGAAATGTTGAGTAAAAGCCTTTAAAAGTATTTCAGCCCTCTTCCCCCTTCTACAGCCTAGCCACTCTTACCCTTTAATGCAAAAAAGTGCTTTTTTTCAGATAGCTTCAAGCTATCTCTTTACTCACAATTGGTATTCTTTCAAAAAATCAAAATACTTTTTGTGCCAAATTTAGCTTGTTGGCTCTTGAAATGAAATCATTCCCTGATGTTTTGGTTTATAAATCAAGGACATTCATAGCATCAGTGGGCTCGTGTGAGGTGCAGAAAATCAAGGGAAGTGTTTTGACTCATTGAACACTTGTACAAAATCTATGGAACACCAGTCAGTTACCCCTTATTTTTAAAGACCAATGATATATCTCACAAGGAAAGAGGGTTCCCAATACCCCTGGATACTCATCGGAAGAGAAAACCCACCAGGAGGCAGTGCGAGGTCGGTCAACGCAAGGCAGCCATGGGTTATTTCTGTGGTCATTTTTAATGAAGTGCTAACAAAGAAAAGGGTAAAAGTGTAAAAACCCCACTCTTTAGCTGTCTCCCTGCTTGAATTTTTTGGACATGAGGTTATGGAATCTGAGTGTTTTTGAACAAATCTTTTAATAACTAGAGCCTAGATGTTGCCTTTTAAAAAAACACTGATTTGCCTTCTGGAACAGAATGCTAAAAACATAATTGTCTGCCTTTTTGTTTAGCATGGGCTAAAAGGCAAATCCTATACAGATGAACATGCCAATGCCCACCAAAATAACCCTTCGGCCAAACAAGTTTCTCCTTGCCAGAAATAAAAATGAGGACAAAGCGATTCCAATTTTCCAGTGTTGGGAAAATGTAAAACAAAGACATTGTCGACATCATGTTGGACTTGCTCATTGGGAAGCCACCTGTCCCAAGATCAAAGACCAGTGTAAGAGGTAAGAATTCTCATTTTTATCTCACCTGACCCCAATTCTCTAAGGACTCCTGAGGAAAGATATTAAGCTCTCTGGATCCAACTCCATCTTCAGCACTCATGGAAAATTCAGTGTTTTTAACTTACATTATCTTAATGTGCTTTCGGGAGAAGGACCCGGCAACCCACTCCCCAAAATACAATCCACCATTGAAAACCCTATGACCAGCAGAGAAGCACTGACAATAGTGTTTCACCTGCTATACACAGGGTCGCTATGAGTCGGATACTGACTCAGCAGCACTTAACAACAACAACAACAACAACAACAACAACAATGTGCATTAAGTAGTAGAAGGCTTTTAGCTTAACACTCACACAAAATAAACATTCCATAAATTTTAAATGGATCAAACTTTCCCAATTAGACTATAGCAAGTATGACTCTAGACCCAAATCCACAAACATGTTTTGTACTCTTCTGCAATGTTTTCTAAATGTTAATCTAGGTCCTCCTCCTTCTGGGATGAGGGGAGATGCTCAATATGAGCCTCTCATTCCCTTTCCAGGTGACTATATTTATGACTCACGTGGTGGTGTGGCACCATAAGAATGGAGAGCATCTGCTCCCTTACGCATCTGTCCACAGAGACATCACTATCCATTGGGTCTTCTGTTGTTGATCCGTGGCCAGATATTCAATAAAGCTTAAACATAATTTAAAGAAAGGGAATGTCTTCTCTCCCTTTTGTTGAAATGATTAGTAAAAAGGATCTCACGTGAGGGTGAGTGTGACTCTGAAGACTCTCTAGTTACCATCACTACTTCCTTCCAGGCCCGGGTATCATTGTAGCCTGCCAGTTACCCCTCACTTGTTAGCCTCTGCACTCAGAGCACAAGGCATGTACAGCCAGAGTACAGTTTTAATTAATTTACTATAGGAATTTGGGGCTGAGGTTTAGTTCATTTGGTGAAGCACTGCTCTGTATTCTCTGAGGACCCAGGTTCCATCCCTAGCACTGCAAAAAATGGGAGATGGACGTGGCAAACCACTTCCAAAGCAATCCTGAAACAATAAGCCATTGAAAACCCTAGGAGGGTCGCTATGAGTTGGACATGACTCTACAGCACCTAACAAAAACCAGGCATTTTGGAGCAGGACTTCTCCAAAGCCTGACTGAGGGTGCAGCTTGGTGGTAGTGTGCTTGAAAAGTATGTGCAAGGCTCTAGGTCCAACCAAATTCCACACACACACACACACACACACACACACACAAGACTGAAAACAACCTGATTACACATATGAGCAACTAACAGGTCTTGCTTTATGGTAAACACACCAGCTGAAGGGAGGAGCCCAAGATTTATCTTGATATGAGGTAAGAGGCAAGGACAATTCTTATTTTCCCCCCTCCCTTTATTGATAAATGATGGTGGGGCACAGAGTAATACAGCATTGGCTTTTTCCAGTATACAACTATTACATCATTTTTGGTTACACTTTTATCAACTTACAAAGTTTATGGAAACTTTTGACTAATATCTGGTACAACTCATATGCATATGTGGGTTATATGCCCCTATTTTTCCCATGCACTCATGAAGTTGCATTGTTTACACTGACACTATCTGCTCGCCCTTTATCTCTCTCTATGGACTCTCCTCCCCATCCCACCTCTGCCATCTTTACTTCGGCCAGGACAATTCTAAACTCATCTTTCTCCCACGATGGTCATTTCTTTCTAGTTGCAAAACACAAATGCCCCATAAAAATTTTTTCATCTCCTAATAGCTTAGATGGGCTGGGATTTAGCTCAGTTGGTAGAGCACTGCTCTGCAGTCTCTGAGGTCCCAAGTTTGATTCCCAGCACCGCAAAAATGGGAGAAGGACGTGGCAACCCAGTCCCAAGGCAATCTCGAAACAATCAGCCATTGAAAACCCTATGATGGTCGCTATGAGTCAGAGAAGGCTCCACGGCACCTAACAACAACAACAACAATAGCTTAGATTGCATTTCTTTGACAACTGAATAAACCCAATTGGACGGTGTTTTTGAAGGATTTCTTAAGGTCCAAAATAATTACAGACACTCTGAAATGTAAATATAAATTAAAAATAACAACAACAGCACAATTGTCAACAACTACTCTGAAATTTCAACTCTGCTTGCTTCTTCAAATTTGACCTCCTTTTCCTGTGGCATTTCAGAAGGAGTGAGGACGGAACTGAATTTAAGGCAGACTCGTACTCCAAGAACTTACACTAGACTCCATGGACAGTAAATGGGACTGGCTTTTAAGGCTTTGTATACCCTGTTTCCAGAATGATCAAATTTGCCTACCCTGAAACGGCCATGAGCTTCTCCCACTATACTTACGTTTAACATGCAGAGCAAATACGATCAATTTTCTCCTCTGTGCACTCCAGATGCTGGCCAGATGTGCATGCACTGCAGCCCAATGGCCTGTTTGGGGATGTCTGGACATTTACACTACAGCCAGTGTCTGCTTTAAGATCACTTGGAGGCAATTGGCTTAAAACAGAAATTACCGAATGTGATTATTGTCATTCGAAAAAGGCCATGTTGCTGCACGTCATCACTTCCTGTCTGTCTCTTCACTGCTTTGCCACTGCTTCCCAGTTCTCGGTGCACTGATCAACTCTGAGAGTCCTTGAGCAGCCAGCTCCCGAGACAGTCTCTGCGAAGCTCTCTCCCTCGCTGGATACGGTCACACCTCTGCTGAATTCCCACCTTGTTGACAGGCAGCTGTGTTGTTCCTATAAATCAGTTCCCTCCACTCCTCCAGAATTGGCTGCCTTTGGCAATTCACGCATATCCTCAGCTCAGGACTCTGCCTCCGCTGTCCCTGAAGGAAGAGAATTCTTTGAGCAGGACATGCTGCGGCCCCCACCCCATTGCAACTTTTTATAAACATTCCACAGTCCCTCCAGCGTCTCCACCAGGACACAGCAAAACTACGGCCTGCGAGCCAACGCTGGCCCTCTGCCTGCTTCTGCCTAGCCCCACTAGCTTAGAATAGTCTTGACATTTTTGAATAACTGCAGAAAAATGAGTAATATTTCATGACACATGAAAATTCTATGAAATTCAAATTTCAGTGTCCATAAATAAAGTTGTATTGGGCCCTGGCCATCCTCGTTTGTTTACTTACTGTCTGTGGCTTCTCCTGCTTTAAGAAGAGCCTTGTGCCGGAGACCGCTGCAGCTACGAACTTAACATAGTTACTCTCTGGCCTTTTACAGGTTTTCTGGGCCAGTGATTTAGACAGGCCTCCTTTCTTCTCCTTGTAAAACAAAGGGAGGTCCTCTCTTCCCTTCAGAGGCCCGTGTTTCTGTGTGTGCCGTCGCCTCCCCTGAAATGACCCTTCCATCCCCGCCAGCCCTTTCCTGCCCCCTTCCCAGCCAGGCCCGGGGGACACCACACTAGCTGCTTTCTTCCCTCCTTCCTGCCCCTTCACCTTCAGCCCCACTGCTCTTTTCCTTATCTTCAAATGTCAGGCTGCCTCAGGAGTCTGCGGCCTCTTTTCTCTCCTCTCTCTTGTTAGGCAGCTCCTCGTTCACCAGGACTTTAAATGGTATTCTCGCCTGAAACCTCCCAACTTGACCTTCAGGCCACTTCTCCACCAAGGGTGGGGGCTCATGCACAAATGCAGACAGGCCACACGCTTCTCAGTTTGATTCATAGCGACCCTCATAGGGTTTTCAATGGCTGACTGTTTCGGGATTGCCTTGGGAGTGGATTGCCAGGCCCTTCTCCCATTTTTGCGGTGCTGGGAATTGAACTTGGGACCTCAGAGACTGCAGCGCAGCACTCTACCAACTGAGCCAAATCCCAGTTTTAAGGTGTGCCAAATTGCTCACTGGTTTTCCCTGGTAAATGGATGCCTATCCATGTCTTCCTCATCTACCCAGTTGCTTTAGCTGGTTGTTGTTGTTTGGTGCTGTAGAATCGAGACCAACTCTTAGTGATCCTGTGGACCAGAGATAGAACGGTCCCCCACAGTTTGCCATCCCTGGCACTATTGTCAGTGCTTCTCTGCTATCCATAAGGTTTTCAATGGCTGATTGATTTTGGGGGGTGGGCTGCTAGGTCCTTCTCCCAAGCCTACAGTGCCTGGTCTTCCCAGGCGGTCTCCCATCCAAGTACTACCCAGGCCCAACCCTGCTTAGCTTCCGAGATATGATGGGATTGGGTGCTTTAGCTAGGAGCTAATCTTGACTCTCCATCACTCTCCACACTTAGCAAGCCCAGTTACTTCTACGTCCAAGATCCTGTTGGGTCTCTGTATCTTGGGTTTGCTAATTTGAGCCACCTCATTCCCCCTGAGCTGTCACTGCCTTCTGCCTGGCACGGCTGTGCTCCCTCTGGGACCTCTAAGATTCGTACCACATCATGGGCAGCTCCCTCATCAACACCCTCTTGAGTCCTTGTTTGACCTAGAGGACAAACTGAGTCCAAGAGCTGGGGGCGGTGGACAATAAGGCACCATGTCTGGTGACCTGGGTTGCCATCCCCCACAGGAGCCCAGCCAACCTCCTGTGGAGGACTGGGCTGCTCCCTAGGCAGGTGTGCAGACGGGAGAGAGGGTTTGCACAGAAACACACAGCAGGTGTGTGGGTGGGGAGACCCCATCCTGGGACCCAAGGGCTCTGTGTGGAGCTGAGCCTGGGAAGAAAGCAGAGGTGATGAAGGGGTGGAGTCAGTGTCTATCAGAAGAAGGAAGTGGGAAGAGAAAAGGCAAAGCTCACCACCAAAGCTGCAGGCTTCAGATGAGGGTGGTCGGGGCCTCGGGGCACCACTCTCTCCACCAGTGTCTTATGAAGAGAAGCAGGACCTGGATAAGAGATGCAGGGCAGGGCACACCCACCTCTCCCTACCCGCCAAGGGCCCCAGCCACCCTTTCTACATGGCTACTCCATCTGTCTGTCCCCACGGTGGAGGGGCCACAGTGCCAGGAAGAGAGGGCAGGGCCAGGAGAGGGAAAAGTCAGTGCTGTGGGCTTTGCTGGGGCCCATAGGGGTCTTGGGGCCCCAGACCTGCCATGGTCTCTGCAGTGCCTGCCCGGCTCCCAGTCCTCCCAGGGTGGGGGAGGGCTGGGACCACTGTTGAGGAAAGGGGTAAGCACCCGCCTGCAGCTGGGGGAGGGAAAGCCAGGTCTGGAGATGACTGGATGACACTGACCCCCATCCTCACATCAGCGGCCCCCCGGCACCCTGTGGAGGCCCCGCCAGCCTCCACTGGTGGTTGGCCTAGAGGGGACCTGAGGGTAAAAAGCAGCAGAAGGCCTTGGTCTAGGTGCTGGCAGAGACTTCACTGCCCTCGGCTCAGGTGTTGGTCCCTGGTCCCCCTCCTGGGAGACCCCATGGGTCCCTGCTTCCTTTCGCCCCACACAACAGCGAGGAAGGGTGGATGGGGGGAAAACTTTCTTTCCTTTTCTGGAAAAGATGATTTCTCAGTATCACTATGTGACTGTAGCATCAACGAGCCTAGTCCTCCCACGCTTTCTATGGGGAAGGGGCGGAACGATGGCTGGACAGGGTGGGAGTGAAGAGCAGAGACCTGTCTCCCCTCCCCCATGATGCCAACAAAGATTCCCAGAAGGACTGGCAATCCCTAAGGCTAGGGAAGTCCTTGGGACTCTGAGAAGACACCATGCCGCAGAGGCAGTGCAGTGTCCTGACCCAGCAACCACACGTACCAGCTCTAGCGTGTCCAGCAGGTGGGTGCTGCTGGTAGCCAGAACCAGCAGATGTCGAACGTCTCCTGCTTCTGCCCTCTGGAGTGAGTGGCCTTGGCCTCCACGGGAAGGGTAATGAGTGTGGCTTGGCCTCTGCGAAATCCTGCTCTCCATCATCACTCCACCACCCACCATGGCAGGCCGGAGCATCTCCACTCGTCTTTGCTTTCTGGTTCATCCAGGTTCCTCCTGGCCTACCAGCAAGACAGATCCGGAGAGTTTGCAGGCAAACTTGAAGGCAATCTTGCTGAGGTTATCCTACCAGCACCCAGTGGCCAGAGAGAGAGGCTCTGGTCATACCTTAGGGCTAACTCTGTTGGCCCTGCACCAGCTGGAGCCACCCAGTGTGGAAGATACGGTAAGTCCACTGGCCCAGGAGGAAATTGGCTGGGCTCCAGGCCCTGACTGCTCTGATCCCAAAGTATCAGGTGAGGGCCTGGTACCTCTCAACTACCTTCCTTCAGTGCCACCATAGTAATTATTGGGTGCACTGAAGTCCATGTGTTGGGGCATACCTCCATTAGTAGAATGCTGCTCTGCACTCTTTGAGGCCCTGGGTTCAATCCTCAGCACTGCAAAAATGGGAGAAGGATCTGGCAGCCCACTCCCAAAATAATCAACCCTGGAAAACCCTACGAACAGCAGAGAAGCACTGAGAGTGCTGGTAATGGCACAGAGTATGGGGAGTATTTCATTTTGTAGTACATAAGGTCTCTATGAGACCTAACAACAACAACAACACCCACAGGGATATCTGGTGTGTATGGATTCAGGCTGTGAGGAAAGGCAGAAGAAAAAAAAGTGGAAAAAATAAAAACAAAAGAAGGAAAAAAAAAGAAGAAAAGAGAGACAGAAAAAAAAAGAAGTTATAAAGGAAACAAAGAATGAAAAAAAAAAGATGCTAAGTTTAAAAATTAAGAAAAAAGTGTAAGGACAGAAAGAAAATTGTGGGGTGCATGCTTCCCGGCCTGGCCAGGATGTTCCGATGGGCATCTACGCTGCGCACATAGATATTAAACACAATTCACTCAGGACCCTTGGGTGAGGGGCGCAGACTCCCGTGGCCCTCGAGACACTGCCTATGGAGACAGGAGAAAGGAAAAGCCACAGTGCTTTTGCCTTGTGGGGAGAAACACAGCTCTTTATTTCTCTGCCCTTATCAGGGCGGAGAGAAAACCCAAAGTGTACAGGTTTAACTGCTAGCAGCTCTTATACTGCCTCACAGGCAGATGCTCTCCTGTTGGTGGTCTCAGTGGTCACAAGGAGAGAGTTCTGGCTTTGCTGGTCGTGGAGAGAGGGCATTCTTTTCCTCACTAAAGGCCAGAGTGAGAGAGCGGACAGAGTAGTTTCCTTGCCGATGGTCCGGACCAAAAAAAAAAAAAAAAGGGTCTTTCCTTGTTGGTGGTCTAAGATCCGGGCAAAAAAGGATTGAGCTGCCACAGTGCAGCTTCTTATATAGCTCACCCACAGAATGGCCTGAGCCAATCAGCTTTGAGTCCAATTGTCCAATCAGGTTGGGGGATTTGTGAAGGGTTTTGTACAAATATCCAACCAAGTTACTTTCATTTTCCTTAGATTTCTAATTTACAAACCAGATCTTCAAAAGCTGTTTTCCCAGTTTTGGGGTTTTTGCTAATTTCCTCCCAATTTCTCCCTACAGAAAATTATGAAGAAAAATAGCATGAGAAATAAGAAAGAGTAAAGTGTAAGAAGTAAAAAGAATATGGGTTGAGAGAAATAAAAGAATAAAGGCAAACATACCAAAATTAGGGGGACAAGAGTAAGAAATAAAAGAAAAATACTTAAACACAAAAACAAACAAAAGCCCCAGGCTGTCACTCTGACGTATTCAAAGGAAGAAATAAGTAAACTTTGGTGAACTAGCTCTGGAAGCCAACAATCAGCTTCCTGAGCAGATGTACACCAACCTAGGCAATGATTGGGTGATTGCCTCCAGAAGCCCAGCCAGGGATTGGCTCTCTATGAGGTCAAATAAAAAAAAATCAACCATTCAGAACTGGGCACAGTCAACCCTAGTTTTAAGTCCAATAATAGTTTACTTTCACTTTTTTTGACCTCAAGAACATTTTAGTTTTAAAATGTATTGAATACCTCAGAGATTTTTTTAAAGAAAGCATGTATACCTATGTATATTTATCTTAGTAAAAATGAAAACCTGTAGGCTGGTTTAGTGGCTTTTATTTCTCATTTGAAAAGCTGCAATAATTTTTAGCATTTAAAGTTGTTGTTGTTGTTAGGTGCCGTCGAGTCGTGCCCGACTCATAGCAACCCTCATAGGGTTTTCAATGGCAGATTTTTTTTTTTTTGAAGAGGCTTTGGGAATATTTTTATTTCTTTTTACAGTTTTGACCAGGGTCTTTGGAGCACATTCTCCCCCTCCATGGACTAGAGAACTCCCTGACATGTCAGTTACAACTAGAGGCTGCAGTTGTGGGTGGAGAAAGCAAGTCTTTTAATCTCTCTCTCTCTCCTCTCTCTCTCTCTCTCTCTCTCTCTCTCTCTCTCTCTCTCTCTCTCTCTCTCTCGGCACCAGCATCCTGTCAGAAGCCAAATCTGGATTTAGGTAATGAAAGACTTTATTCAAAAAGGTGATTGCAATGAGGGAGAGAGACTTTGTGATATGAAGGATACCCAAACCCAAAATCTTAAGGGTCTCAGAGGTGAGACTGAAGGGCTTATCTTTTATGAGGAGAGTGGACAAGGTTAAAAGGAACTGGGCAAGGGGGAGTGAGTGGTACATGTGGAAAAATAGGGCATTTCGTACCAAATGTCTCTTTTTGGCCAGCTGATTTTCAGGAGAAGTAATTAAGAAAGGGTTTCTCTGCATACCAATACTTGCTTCACCTCAGGGGTGAGACAAAAGAGTGGCCCATACAGCCTAGTATTTCTTATTTGTCTTCTTACAGACAACGTTTGGTAACCTCTGCTCTAGAAGATACTAAATTCAGTGACTGTTTCTCTATTTGTAATCAAACTATGGAAACACAACTTAACAAAACATATAAGAATACTATATAGGCTTTAAAAAGAATGAAATTCAGCCATTTGGGACAACACAGGGACATTATGCTAAGTGAAATGACCCAGGCATGATGAGACAAATGTTACATGATCTCGCTTATATGTAGAACCTAAAACAAGTCAAACTCATAGAAGTGGAAAGGAGAATGGTGGTTACCAGAGGCAAGGGGGAAAAAGACAGGGGATAGGGAAAAGAAGATGTTGGTCAAAGGGTACAGTTAGGAGGAATACATGTTAGTGACCTATTACATAGCACTGTGGCTACCATTAATAATAATGTATTATATATTTCAAAATTGCTAAAAGAGGAGGTTTTAAATGTTCTCACCACAGGCAAGGTGATGGATATGATAATTAACTTGGTTGAATCGTTCCATAATATAACATATAACATATATCAAAACATCACATCATACCCCATATTGTTGTTAGGGGCTATTGTGTCTAGTCTGACTCATAGTGACCCTCACAGGGTTTTCAATGGCTGATTGTTTTCAGGACTGCTTCAGGAGAGGATTGCCATGTCCTTCTCCCTTTTTTGCAGTGCTGAGGATCAAACCTGGGTCTTCAGAGAGTGCAGAGCAGGACTCTACCAATTGAGCTAAACCCAAGTGCCATTGTGTCATATATTTATGACATATATATGATATATATAATATATATCATATATCATATCATATATGTATGTATATATGTATACATATATGTATGTATACATATATATGTATATATGATATATATCATATATATCATATGACATATATGTATGTATATATGTATATGTGTATGTATATATGTATGTATATATCATATGATATATATGTATATATGATATATATCATATATACATATATATGATATGATATATGATATATATTATATATATATCATATATATGTCATATATATATGACACAATGGCGCTTGGGTTTAGCTCAATTGGTAGAGTCCTGTTCTGCATATATCATATGATATATATGTATATATATGATATATATCATATATACATATCTATGATATGATATATGATGTATCATATGATATGATCATATGATATATATGTATATATGATATATATCATATATACATATATATGATACATATACACATCATATACATATATGTATACACATACATATACATACATATATACATATATGATACAAGTGCTATATATATGATATATATGTGTATATATATATCATATATGTATCATATATATATATATCATATATATATGATACAAGTGCCTGCAGCCATAGTCCTGTGGCATCAGATCCCATCAGATCTCGCAAGCTAAGCAGGGTCGGGCCTGGTTAGTACCTGGATGGGAGACCGCCTGGGAACACCAGAAGCTGTAGGCTTGGGAGAAGGACCTGGAAACCCCCTCCCAAAATTCAATCTGCCATTGAAAACCCTATGAACAGCAGAGAAGCACTGACAATAGTGTTTCCCCTGTTGTACAGAGGGTCGCTATGAGTCCGATACCGACTTGACGGCACCTAACAACAACAACAACATGATACAAGTATATATATAAATTAAAAATAGGATACTTCCCTTTCTCACCCTGGGGGATGTCCTATGCAGGTATCCCTGAGTCCAAGAAGACTCATTTAGGTCTCTCACAAGCCTGAGCTCATCACTACAGGATTCCTACCAGGGAAATTCTATGAATTGGTTTAACTCTTTGTAGGCCAAGTACTTTTCTATCCTAGAATGGAAAGAGATGAAAGATCACTGTGTGGCTGAAGCCTGAAATATCATAAATCTACTATTTGGGAATAGCACCAAGAATTCCCTAACAAAGAAACAAAAATGGCAGGTTCCTCATTGAGACCACAAAATTATTCCTCATTGATTGCTCGTCATACATGAAACCAAGATAAACACGGTTCTGCTGACTGTTACAGAGTTGAACCAAAATGTGTAAAATGCATACTGCTTTATAACAACTTTATCACCTTTTTTCTGACCTTCTTCAGTCTCAGCTCTCTCCACCCTAACATAAGCCTACCAAAAATGGAGAGAAAATTCCAGATGCTGTTGAGCTACTGTTGGATAGAATGCCACCTGCATCTGGTCTCTGTTATTTGGTACCCATTTTTAAATATGGATAAGCACCTTGTTTGTTCTTTTGATGATTGTTGAGCACTTGGCAGTTGCTAACATTGATCTACATGCAGTCATTCTTACAACACCCTTCCTCAACAGAACCCAGAAGATCAGGCACTTGCAGAAGTCAAGGGAAAACCAGAGTAGTTTGAAATGTCCAATCAGTTGAGCTTTTAACGTAAGGCATTTAATCCCTCTAAGTCTATCCAGATATTTTTAAAGTATTAATGATGTTAATAACTCAAACTCATTGACTGCTTTGACTGCTAATCATGCATTACAGCAGCATGACTATGGTTCTGCAAATATTTTGAGTCAGTGAACTGTTCTTCATACCCCAGCTATACAGGCAGCCCTTGTTAGCAATGATGAGTTACTGACACATTGCTCTTGCTCTTTTTTCATAATTGAAAAACCACCAGGGCAGCAAATGCGTGGGAGATCTGTATAGCAAATGATACCAACTTACTTATCTTTCCCACTACCCCACCATGAAGAAATTGCAAAGTTAAGAGAAGAGGATTCCACAGAAAAAGCACTTATTTTTCTTACAAGGGTTTGCTCCTTTCTGTTTTCTATGTCACTGGGCATCAGTTAAACAATGGAAATTTCTGGGTCCCTGGCTTCTCAGTCAGAGCCTTTAAATGGAAACAGCAACCATGAACCATGGTAATAGGTTTTCCATATCCAAGAGCATGGACATTTCAGAGTCAGAGCACAGAGGGCCTTTGTGTAAGCTAGAACAGCCGCTCAAACGAAGATGCTATAGGTTGCAGGAGATACTCTGAGTCTTTTATTTTTCTCTTTCCTGATGAAAGCCTGTCTTTATTTGTCACATCATGATCAAGTAATTTGGCCTATGAACAAAAATGAGCAAAGCAATAACAAGAGACAAGCCTAGAAATGGCCAACCAAATAACCATTGGCATGGTATCATTTGGGCATTCCTCCTCCATCAGTGCTTTTCTGCGGAGGTTACTAGGCTCTGACTTTATAACCTGTGTGGTAAAAATGAAAAGTGTTTCCTCACTCTACTTTTTGACTCTTGCTCTTTGGAAGAGTCATCAGAATGGTAAACACTGGGCTCAACCTCTGAACTGTACCTTCAAAATTCCACTGCTCACTGGTAATGAAGTGTGTTGGAAAAATCCATTAATGCCAGCTTTTCTTTTATGATGAATACTTCCTTCATGCTAATTCATTATTTTTTAAAAATACCAGTGGGATTTTTCCCTAGAATAAGTGTGGAATCATTGAATTTCAAGGCCAAGATGGTCTCTGAGATCATATTTCATCTCTTGTACTTTACAGATAAAGACTCTGACATCAAGAGTAAGTGAAGAACACCCCTCAGAAGCTGGGGAGATCACAGCGCCCAGAGGTCACAGGCACTGAGGTGCTATTCAAAGCATTCACCATTGGTTCAGGCCAGGCACTGAGCAGGCAGAATGGACATTGGTATAGCTGGAGTGGGTTCTGGATTTCTCCTGTGCTTTAGCTACTCATAGTGGAGAGGTCTGGAGGGTGTAAGAGGGAGAATGACATAGCTAGGGATGGGACTTTTGGAAATACAAGGCAGATACCATGTAGACTAGCTAACATGAAAGTATTTGGCATTTAATCCACTGGTATTTCCATATCTTTGTGGGCCAGCCAAGCTTGAAAGGGCAGACACAGAACAAGTGACCCATAATCACAGGGAAGACACTCAATAAGCTGGTGCGTGTTCTACAGATTGAAGAGTAAAACTGTATGGTGCCCAGGAGGATTGCCAGGGAAAAGCAAAGGGAAGTGATGGTAGGTGATCTTGGCTATAGTTCTGACACCTTGTCCCACTGTGTGTGTTGGGACAGGGCTGTTCAGGTGAACTGAGCAAAGAAATGCTACAAGAGGGTGTTGAATCGAGGTGCATAGAGAAAGGAGGCTCCAGTATCCACCATATGGTTCTGTTTCCATCTAAGGGTGGGCAGTGCCTCTCCTCACTGTGGGTGCTGCAGGAGAACAAATTTCCCAACCCCTTTGCCGACTGTGATGGTTTAGACAGAACTTTACATGCAGTTGGTCCTTGACTTATAACTCCCCTTTTTTTTTTGTCTTTATGGTGGTCTGAAAGCAGTGAGCATTTGGTAGAAACCACATTTTTTTGAATTTTGATCTTTTCCTGCATTAGTACTATATAGTTCTATATTCTCTTGAGATGCTACAAGCTAATGTTAGTATTTTCAGCACATTTAAGGTAGTGTAAGTTAAGTTCTGATGTTTGGTAATTTGTTGTTGTTAGGTGCTGTCAAGTCTGTGTCGGACTCATAGCAATCCTACATACAACAGGCAAAACAGTATTGTTAATGCCTCTCTGCTATTCATAGGATTTTCAACAGGCTTGGCAAGCTAGGTGTGTTAAATGTATTTTCAATTTACAATGGGTTTACTAATGTAAGTCAAGAAGCACCTCTATGACACATCTCATCAGCATAGAGCCTCCTGAGCTGCCAGTGCCCTTTTCCATGACTAACACAGATAGTCAGATGAGGGCTAAGACAGATTCAGGCCTCAGGACACTCAGAAGCCCCAGAAAACTCCTAGACACACTGCAGGAAGGGTAATGCTATGGCTCTGCTGCTACAGCTTGCCAGTGGAAGTTTGCAGATGTGTTGGCTCTGGATATGGACTGAGGTACATTCACTGATTCACTGACCATTGAGAGTCGTGAAAAACACCTTGCTTTCTCAGGGTGACGACACTAGAAATGCACATGACTAAGGTTCCTGGTCACCTGACTTCCACTACTATGTTCTCATTCCTGCAATATCACCCTGGGATATTTCTGTGAAATAAGATATAGAACTTGGCATCCCATGAATAGAGGACTCTAGAAAATATGACATTAATAATGTTTGTTTCAGGAATTTCCCATTCACCCCATCATATACTCTTTTCCAATGGCTCTAGAATGACTTTGGTTTGTATTGGCTGCCTGGAGATAGTGCTGAGCTTTGGACCTAGGTTTTGAACATTCAATAACGTATCCACCTACAACTTCTGTATATCAGCACTGAGCAGAGACCTGGAAGTACAAAGATACTGTGACAGTTACTCTTCCTCTGTCTCTAAGCTGGAGTCAGCAGAGTTCAAGCATTGGTATCCCACAGGGAGACAGGTGCCTTTTAGTCTGTAATGAGATTTTCAAATGTCATCAAAGAAATTTCAATTATTCAGCAATGGGGAGATCAAGATTAGTTGAATCAGACTGCCTATTGTTACTAAATGATCTATTCTTCTGATCCATTGGCTTGAAGCCAAACTTGGAAGCCTGAATTCTTCCTTCATATAGGATGAGTTATTCCCTCAAGGTTGCTTAGGTTGAGAAGTGGCACTTTGAAAGATGTGTCCATGTCCTAACTTCTAGAACCTGTGAATAAAACCTTATTTTTTAAAAAACAGTTCTTTACAGATGCAACTAAATTATGATCTCAAGGGGAGATTATCCTGGTTATCAAGCTAGGACCTAAATCCAATGGCAGGAAGAGAGACACAGAGAAAAAGGCCATATTGAAGCTGGAGGCAGAGATTGAAGTGATGAGGCCACAAGCTAAGGAATGTCAAAAACCACCAGAGGTTGGAAGAACATGGAAGTTTTCTTCCTTAGGGCCTCTGGAGGGAATTCAGCCCTAAAAACACCTCAGCTTTAGACTCTGGGTCTCCTGAACTTGGAAAGAATAAATTTTGGTACTTTCAAGTCGTCACATTTGTTGGTAATTTGTCACCACAGCTCAAGAAAATGAAAAGACTTACATTTCTTCTGGAATCTTCACCCACTCTCCAGTTAGACATGATGGTCTACATATTAACAGTAATTGAAAAATGTAATCAGGCAAACTAGAACCCATTTCCACCTCATATGATGGTCCTGTGGACCTGCCAACCCTCCCAACTTAGACTCCA
The DNA here is from genome assembly GCA_007922755.1 of Pedetes capensis. Lineage (NCBI taxonomy): Eukaryota > Metazoa > Chordata > Mammalia > Rodentia > Pedetidae > Pedetes > Pedetes capensis. The sequence goes on from VMDO01001481.1 coordinate 94,396, forward strand.
CGTCAGAGCAAAGTTTGTGGCAAAGCCCTGTGATAGTGGGTCAATTTATAACCTTTGCCATTTTCAAGTATAAAAACAAAAATCAATATCATGCTACCAATTCTGGTTCCTAATACCCTAAGAAGATGAGAACCCAGGCTTGAATCATTGTCCTGGTGGGCTTCGTGGTATGGGGAGGTCTTACCCCCCCCCAGAAATGAAGGTGCTTTCTCTTCATAAAGAGAATACTCTCACCTACTTGAACTCATGCCTGCAGCCGTAGCCCTGTGGCATCCGATCCCGTCAGATCTCAGAAGCTAAGCAGGGTTGAGCCTGGTTAGTACTTGGATGGGAGACCGCCTGGGAACACCAGGTGCTGTAGGCTTGGGAGAAGGACCTGGCAACCCCCTCCCAAAGATCAATCTGCCATTGAAAACCCATGAACAGCAGAGAAGCACTGACAATAGTGTTTCCCCTGTTGTACACAGGGTCGCTATGAGTCGGATACCGACTCGAAGGCACCTAACAACAACAACAACTTGAACTCATACTCACGCTTCTAACTTGGATTAATTGGAATCATTCAAGTTACATTTTATTAGAGGACCATCACAAAGTACATAAGAAAATTCAGGTTTGGTACAGTTCATGGGGCTGTGCCTCGAAGATGGAGGACACTCCACAAAGGCTTTGTTAAACTAAAATCAATTCCATTTGTATCTCCCTCTATTTTTTGTTCTTCTCCACACATGCACTTCACATGTTCACCCTCTGTTACACGTGGCCATTGCTGTTCTCTCTCTTCTAAACCAAGAGAGTGAAGACACACCAAAATGTCATGGGAATTTAGGAGAGTGGAATGACTTTTGCCTGAAGACCCTAAAACTTTCCTGAACCTACGTGGTGCTTGGTTGTTGTTCTGTGTTTCGGAGTGGGTTCTGCTTTGTAGGAAAGGTGTGTGCGCACGCGCGCGCACTCACACACACACACACACACACACACACACACAAATCTGGTTTGGATAATTCCTTGAAGGCACCACTTGTGTCTCAGAACCTCCCTCCCTACACCCAGAGCATCTGCCAGAGTCCCTTCTGCACAGAAATACTCAATGCTCCATCCAAACTTCCAGGTTGTTCTGGATTTTCTCCCCTAGAGGTGGTCCCAAGGCTTTGGCTGCCAGCTGGATATGGTGGAGATGATGCAAAGAACAAAGAAACAAATAACCATGGCCACATCGTATCACATCTTTCTTTTATAAACTTTCCATTTCTGTCAGCATTCTCTCTGGAGGCTTTCTGCCTTGGTGGTTACAAACTAAGATGTAACTGCCTGACTTGGGCTGCCACTTAGATCATTTGAGGTCTTCCTCCAGGAATGCTCCACATTACTGGCATAGCCCAAACTCTAATTTATTTAAACCCAGCCCCCTTTAGTTTATATACTTCAGCTGGCCCTTTTTACCGGACACAGCCCCATGCACTTTTGCTTGGTTTTGTGTTTCTCCTGGAAGTATGTTTTGCAATTAGATTTATCATTCTATAAATGTAAGTCCTGCCAATGTGAGAAACCAAGTTTTTCCAGTTTTGATTGGAATCCATTGAATTTAGTGTTTAGGGAGAACAGCATGTTTTTTATATATGTTTATTTTTATATTTGCCTACAGCCATATCACTGCAGCATCCGATCCCGTCAGATCTTGGAAGCTAAGCAGGGTCAGGCCAGGTTAGTACTTGGATGGGAGACCGCCTGGTACACCAGGTGCTATAGGCTTGGGAGAAGGATCTGGCAACCCACTCCCAAAAAACAATCAGTCATTGAAAACCCTATAAATAGCAGAGACACACTAACAATACTATTTCATCTATTGTATGTTGTGTCACTATGAGTGGGACACCAACTCGATGGCATCTAACAACAACAATTTTTACATTGGTATTTTACTTCTGAATTTTGAAGTACTTTTTTCAACTTCTGAAAAAGAATTAGGCCTCCTTCCTTCTTCCTTTTTTCCCTTCTTCCCTCCCTCCCTCCCTCCTTTCTTTCTTTCTTTCTTTCTTTCATTCATTCTTTCATTCTTTCTTTGTCTTCTGTCCTTCTTCGATTTCTTCTCATCATATTTTTATTTCAGGACATTTCTGAATGTTCTTCATTCTTTTCCCTTGAGGAGTGTTCTGCCTATCTTCATATCCTATAAAAACATGGAGATTTTGGTGATCATATGCACTAATGCACTAGGAAGTTATTTTGCTGAAGAATATGACCTTTGGAAGGTGTGCAAAGTTTATACACCACACACCATGTGGCTATTTCTTTTTCAAGTATTAGCAGTGGTTGGCTTACATAGCAAATGTTTCATTCAATTGTTAATATAGGTGTGCCAAACCTCCCAAAACATATGTGAGATCTGTAGTTTGAAAATAGGAAATGAGGAATGTCGGGCTGGACCATTAGGCCATTGCACATAAGCAATGGGAGGCATAGAGTGACTTTGATCCAGATCTTGGCTTCTCAGCTTTAGAACGGCCTTGGCTCCCAGACGGAGATGGAAATGCACAGCCCGGGGAAGTGTGCAATGTATGTACAGTCTGGCTGTGATCAACTTAAAGCAAATTAAGGGGAAAAAACCACAAAACATTTTTTTTTTTTACTTTGGAGTGCTCAATACTTATTCAATTCAATTCAGTTAATGAAGACTTGGGAATGTAAGTATTATGTTTCTCCAGGTTTACTGAAATATAATAGATAAATGAAAATTGTATATATTCAAGGTAAACAATATGATGATTTGATAAACACATACATGATGCACTGATTACTATATTCAATTTTTTGTGGTACTGGGGGATTGAACCCATTACCTTTTGAATGCTTTGCAAGTGCTCTTCCATTGAGCTGCACCTCCAGTCCCTTTTTCTCATTTTTTTATTTTAAGACAGGGTCTTGCTAAGTCATGCAGGCTGCCTCTGGATTTGAACTTGGAATCTGACCACAGATCCTATCTCCACCTTCCAATTACAGGCATGTGCCGTCACACCCAGCTTATAATCAAATGAATCAACACATCTGGTACCATTTTGTGTGTGTATGCATGTATGTGTGCTGAGGACACTTAAGATCTCTTTAGTCAGGTTTCAAATATACAATACAATATTAGCTAAGTCACCATACTGTACATTATATTCCTAGAATTTATCTAGTAACTGAAATTTTGTCCCCTTTGACCAATATCTAATTTATCCAATCCTCACTCTTTGCTGTTCTGCTCTCTGCTTCTATGAGTTCAAGATTTTTAAATTCCAGATTTGTGAGATTATGGGGAGTTTGAGTTTTTGTAACTGGCTTACTCCATCCACTAGCATAATATCCTCCAGCTTTGTCTATATTGTAGCAGATAGCAAGATCATCTTTTTTATGATTGAATACTATTCCAGTGTATGTATTATACTGTATTTTCTTTACCCATTCATCTAGTGGTGAGTACATGTTGTTTAAATATTATTTGTAAAATGTAAAGTGTTTGTTTGCCAACATTTCTTTACTTCTAGAGATGACAAATGTGCATCTAAAACATGGATAAGAGAATCTTTTCTAGCTATACTATGAAGTTTAAATATTTGCACCATGCAAATGTAATCAAGACTCAGAATTTTATTATGGCTGCCAACAAGAAACTTAAATATAAAACCTATTTGGTAGACTTTATTAAAGAGTTTATGAGGGCAGCAAACATCGCAGAGCAAATCTTAAATTGAACCAGGATTTTGATAGCACTTGGTGTGAGGCAGGGTCTCTAAGGGGAAATAGGCAGTTCTTATCTGCTAAGGATCTGTGTTTTACAGAGTAAGGTAAATAAGCTTTGACCTAGAACTAAGTTTTGCAGGACATGGAACAGATTTTGGAGACTCTCTTTTAGAAGAATGCAAGGTTGGATTTCCGGGTAAATTTGAAGAGCTGGGTATTACTCATCCAGAATCCAGTCATAGTCCACACGTTTTACATGTGACTGGGCTTTTTGCAAACTTGGAGGTTTGCTCCACTTCTCCAGGGCACTGCTCACAGATGTAGCAGTGTCTGATCGCATGTCTATAAGCTGCCCAGCCACGCACCACATAACGGTGCAGTACCACGGCTCTCTCTTTCTGGCTGCAGGTCCTCCTGTGCAGCTTCCTTGCTGTCAATTCTGGCTGCTGCTTCTTTAGCTCAGAAAGACCTTAATTCTTGCTTGGATTTGTAGAGAAAGATTCTGGTGAACCAAGGGAGATCTGAGGGTGAGCTGAAACTTACCAGTTTGAGGTTTTAATTGGGTCCACAACAGTGACTGGTTTCCAGCTTGATTTTCTATCTTCTTCCCTTCCCTCATTAGGGTGAGAAGTAGCCCTTGAGTGACAGGCCCAATAATGGCCTCAGAATATGGGCAGCACAGGCTGTGGGGAGACTTAGGTATCACATCTGCATTGACATTAACTTTGAATTTGCTATGAGGGAACCAAGCAGAAGGGTGACCAGTGTGGCTGTGGCCAGTCTCTCTCATGGACTAATTCTGACCAAATATGGGCATCCTGGTCTCTTCCACCCTTCAGTTTCTGCTGTTGCAGTAACAAACTTAGGGCCTAAAAACCATGAATTTATTAGCATGGAGTTCTGCAGGTCAGAAGTCCTATCTGGGTCTGCTGGGTTGCATTCCTTGCTAGGTCTCAGGGACAGAGTCCATCCCCTTCCTTCCTCATCTTCTAGAGGCTGCTGATGTTCCTTGGCTCCTGTCCTGTTTCACTCCGAACTTCATTCTCACCTCTGTTTCCACTGTCACATCTCCTTCTCTGATTTTGACCCTCCCGTCTCCCACTTGTGAGGACACTTGTGATTTTACTGGGTCCATTAAGATAAACTTCTCATCTCAAGACATTTGATTTAATCACATCTATAAAATTCTTCCCCCCACATGTCTGTCAGTTTGTCATAGAGCATGCTGTTATGACACCAAAAGCTATGTCACTGGTATCTCAGATACATCGGGACCACCCAGGGTGGAAAGATCTCATCAGAGCTTCCAGACTAAGACAGACTATGGAGAAGGATCTGGCAGCCCATTTCAAAAAAAAAAAAAATCAGCCATCAAAAACCCTATGAATAGCAGAGAAGCACTGTCAAATATATTGCTGGAAAAGATAATGTGCAAAGTACAATATTAGGTAGTGTTCTGTTCTGTTATATGTAGGGTCACATGAGTTGGACCTGACTCAACAGCAGCTAACAACAACACAATAGTAAAGTTCATTGTCATGGTAATATTGACAAGTTCTAGGGACCAGCATACAGGGAGCTTTGGGGCTTGCATTAGCTTGTGCATCGCCGTGGCAGAATACCTGACGGAAACAACTTATGGAGGGAAAGTTTTATTTTGGCTCATGGTCTAGAGGACCTTAGTTCACGGTGTTGGGAGATTTGGTGGAGCAGATGGCAGCAGGGCCTCTGGTGGAGGACTTCACATCATGGTTTCAAGAACACAGAGAGAGATTGGAACTGAGGGTCCACATAAAACCTTCAAAGGCCTGCCCCTACCTCCCAAAGTTCCACAGCCTTATAAGCAGTACCACTACCGGGGGACCTAGTGTCCAAATACGTGAGATTTGGGGGACATTTTAGAATCAAACCATAGTAGGGTTATAACATAGGCTACCACACATTCTTCTTTAGCTACCTGTGGCCTGCCTAATAAGAGAGCCTCAAAACATATGCTCCTCTGCTTACAGTAAGGATAAATCCTCACAAATATGTCATAAATTGAAAACATCCCAAGTGGAAAATGCATTCAAGACACTGAACCTATGGAACACCACAGCTTAGGAACACAGTACGCTGGAGACTCTCAGTTATTTTCTCTCTTGACCATAGCTAGCTGGGAGTTGAGGCTCATTGTTACTGCCATTAAGACAGAGTGTGGTACTGCATGTGATAAGGGTGGGAAGAGATCAAAATTCTAAGTAGTTTCCACTCAGTGTGCATTGCTTTCTTATTAAAGTTGAAAATTTTAAGTTGAGCCACTGTAAATCAGGAACCTTCTCAACTGCATAGTCTAATCATTTGCCAAACCAGCACAGTCCTGAGTCCTCACTTTCTGAAGTTTCAGCCTCATGTGAAATTTCTATCATTAGCAGTAGCTTCTGTGTAGGCTACAGGAAAATAGTCATCTTCCTCAGAAGCAAAACAATAAGATGGTCATGTACATTTCTCTAAATCCCCAGCAGCCTGGAGCTGTACCACTGTGGCATCCAATCCCATCAGATCTTGGAAGCTAAGCAGGGTTGGGCCTGGTTAGTACTTGGATGGGAGACCACCTGGGAAGACCAGGTGCTGCAGACTTGGGAGAAGTCTGGCAACCCACTCCCAAAAATCAATCAGCCATCGAAAGCCCTAAGCAGAGAAGCACTGACAATAGTGTTTCACCAGTTGTGCATAGGGTTGCTATGAGTCAGACACCAACTCAATGACACCTAACAACAAATCCCCAGGACTCATGTCAAAAACACTTTTTTTATTGCAGGACAGTGAACTTGCCAATAATTAAGGACTTTTTCAAGTTGAGGACTGAACAAGGGTCAAAACTGCTACGTCACAGCCAAGCTGGCTCCCGAGGTCCAGGTAATGATCTATGCATAGTGTTCAGCTGGGAGAAGCTCAAGAGTCTTATTGCCTAGATTTGCACTGTAGCTTTTCAGTGAGAGTAGTTTGATAACAAAAAACTGCACCCAACTTGGTGAGAGTGTCATTTTCTAAAATGTGGTGGAGCCATGCCTTTGAGGAGTTGTGGTCTTCTCTTTCTCTTTAAGAAATCTTAAAGCACTTATCCAGCACATTATGTGGCTAGAGCTGTTGACTACCTCAGGAATTAGGTGGCCTGCAGTGCAGACCATGTAAGCCTTCCTCTCGCCCCTATCATTCTCTCATTCCGTTCACTACCACTCATGCAGAGTTCTGTTAGGGCGGGTCAGCCAAGGTTCAAATGTCTATTCTCTATCACTTGGAAATACGTTCAGTTTCTGATGCGTCATTATTTCCTATAGAGATAGCACGACCTTACCTATATCCTGTCTCAGTGTGTGAGCCATGTTTCTGATGGACGTTTCAAGTTTAGGGTGACAGACTAAGATAAGGGTGTTAAAAATAATTCTCTAAGCATTCCCCTTTCTTATTATCTCACAGAAGGGATTGGTGTTCACAGAGAAATTAGTTTTAGGGACCCAAATAAGCTCTTTTATTCCTTCCAATTTTTATAGCCTGAGGATTTTGAGTTCCTCACTTTTAACATCATTCAGGGAACACTCTAACATTGTTGGTGGAACTGTAAATTGGTGCAACCACTGTGGAAATCAATATGGAGTTACCTCAAAAAACTAAAAATAGATCTACCATATGACCCAGCTATAACACTATTGGGAATTTACCCAAAGGGAGATGGGTCATCATACCACAGAGACACCTGCATCTCCATGTTCAATGCAGTGCTTTTCACAATAGCAAGGGTATGGAATCAACCAAAGTGCCCTTCAACAGAAGAATGGATAAAAAAAACTATGGTATATATACACAATGGAATACTATTCAGCAATCAAGAAAGATGAAATAAGGTCATTCGCAGCAAAATGGATGTAATTAGAGAAAATTATTTTGAGTGAACGAACAGGAGCTCAGAAAGAGAAACAACACATGTTCTCACTCATATGAGGGAGCTGATTAAAAATTATAAGAAGGAAAAATCCTATTCAAATGTCAGATCATAATAAAAGGGGGGGAGATAAGAATGATGTCAATATAAATGGACTAGAAATTGCTTGTAATTGTTCTAACAAGATAAAAACAAAGACCACTACAGGAAAAGTTTCTATCTTAAACAGAAGTGGAACCCAAGGACATATAGAAAAATACTACTAAGTAAAAGATAGAGAAGACTTAGATGGGAAACTTAGATGGGAAGGGTGGGAGGAGGGAAAGCATAGGGGATGGTAAGGGGTAACCTATATGAATAATGTTTATCAAAATGCATATATGGAAATGTCACAATGAAAAGCATGTCAAAATGAAACACATTAAGATGTACATTAAAAATTTCCAATAAAAAAAACTGCCCCACAAACCCATTGTTTCAAAGTCTCCAGTAATTTCAATTAGTCAGTGATAGAGATCTGTACTGTATTAGGATCCCTAAATCCAGACCTCTACCATCTCACTCTCTAACTCTATGTCTACCAACAACCAGCAAGATCTGTCTTCCATGCTTCTCAAGAGCAAGGAATTGAGGGGCAACCTGCCTCCTTCTCTACCTGGTAAAACTTCCACACCATTTCTCACTAACACTTGGGCTCCCACAGGAATAACACAGGTTAAATGAGCAAATATAATTATCTAGCAGGTGTCCAACCAAAATATTAAATGTATTTCTCTTCCTACAGGTATCTTTTTCATTTTATATTAATCTCTGGGGATCTTTCTCCCTAGACTCTGGGAAAAGGAGGAAATAGTTTCTATCCATAATCACTGCTTCTTGTGATTGTTGTTAGGTGCCCTTGATTTGGGTTTGTCTCACAGTGACCCTATCTACAACAAAACGAAACACTACCTAAAACTATGCCATGGCCTGCACTATGTCAGTGCTTCTCTGCTGTTCATAGGGTTCTTGATGGCTGATTGTTTCAGGACTGGGCTGCTGGGTCTCTCTCCTAAGCCTATATATAGTACCTGGTATTCCCAGATGGTCTCCTATCCAAGGACTAAACCAGCCTGACCATGCTTAGTTTCTGAGATCAGACAGGATCAGATGCCAGGGTGGTGTGGTTGAAGGCAAACACTGCCTCTTGTTGTTGTTGTTAGGTGCCATCAAGTCAGGTCCTACTCATAGTGACCCTATGTACAGTAGAACAAAACAATCCCCGATTCTGTGCTAGGTACAGAATCTTATTTATGTTTAAGCACATTGTTGCAGACACTGTGTCAATCCATCTGGTGGAGGGTTTTCCTTTTTATCATTGAGTTACCACTCTCCCAAACATGATGTCCTTCTCCAGGGATTGGTCCCTTCTGACTACATGTCCAAAATAAGTAAGATGCAGTCTAGCCATCCTTGCTTCTAAGGAGCACTCTGGTTTCACTTCTTTAATGACAGATCTGTTTCTTCTTTCAACAACCCATGGTATATTCAATATTCACCTCCAGCACCATAATTCAAAAGCATTAATTCTTCTCCTGTCTCCCTTGTTCAATGTCCCAGCTTTCACAACCATATGTTGTCACTGAAAATGACATGAGCCAGGCACACTTTAATCTTCAATGTAACATCTTTACTTTTCCATACTTTAAAGAGATCTTTTGCCACGGCTTTTCCCAAAGCAATGAGTCTTTTGATTTTCTCCACTGCTGCATCCATGGGTTTTGATTGTAGGTCCAAATAAAGCAAAATCATGACAACCTCAATCATTTCTCCATTTATTGTGAAGTTGCATACTGACCCAGTGGTAAGGATTTTTGTTTGATGTTGAGCTGCAATCCATTCTCAAGGCTATGTTCTTTGATCAATAAATGTTTCAAATCTTTTTCACTTTCAGCAAGCAGAGTTATGTCATCTGCATAACACAGGTTGCTAATGAGTCTTTCTCCAATCCTGATGCTGCATTCTTCTTCATGAAGTCCAGCTTCTCAGATTATTTGCTCAGCATAGACATTGAAGAGATATAGTGAAAGGATACAATCCTGAAGTGCACCTTTCTTGACTTTAGACCAAGCAATGTTTCCTTGTTTTGTTCAAAAGACTGCTCCTGGTCCATGTACAGATTCCTCATGAGTACAATTAAGTGCTCTGGTATTCCCATTCTTCACAATATTATTCATAATTTGTTATGATTCACACAATCAAATGCCTTTGCATAGTCAATAAAACATAGATACACATCTTTCTGATATTCTCTGCTTTTAGCTAATATCCATCTGACATCAGCAATGATGTCACTGGTTCCCCACCCTCTTCTGAATCTAGCTTGGTTTTCCAGCAGCTCCTGTCTATATACTGCTGTGGTCACTTTTGGAAAACAGTTACCTGGCCAACTGCCTGGAAAAGATCCATATTTATCCCTATTCCCAGGACAGGGGATCCAACTGAATGTGGAAACTATCAAGTGATATCATTAATATCAAATGAAAGCAAAATTTTACTAAAGATCATTTAAACACTGCTCAAAAGTACTAAAATTATATAAGGTTAACCTCTAATAACTTGTCTTCTCTGCTAGCCTCCCCAGCTTTGTTTTGTTTTGTCGTAATTTCTGTATCTTTAATTGTACACTAGTACTTTCTTTCTTTTAGTGTGATTACATATCTTAGTCTTTGTATTTATGGATTCCAGATTTTCTGCCTCACTGAGACCTCTACCATTTCCAAATTATAAAAGAATATTTTTATATTTTCCTTCCAACTTAAGTTTCTTTGATTAAAATTTTGACATTTAATCCAAGTAGAATTTATTTTTCTATGTGATTTAATATGAGGATTAAATTGTTTTTTCTCTGACACAATTTTCATAGATTTCATGAAATCACATGTATTTTGCAGGAATTTCAATATTAACTAAAATTTATTTGCATAATTTTTACATTCTTGTTTTGAACATTGTATAGTATTTTCCTGTCAGCTAAGAAGAGCTAATAGTGACAAAGTTATTAACATAATTGGAGATAATGACTTCAAAAGAGCAATATTAAAGAGCATAATGCACCACAAAAATGGGAGAAGGACCTGGAAACCCACTCCCAAAACAATCCCGAAATAATCAGCCATTGAAAACCTTACGAATAGCAGAGAAGCACTGACAATAATGCCAGGCATAGCATAGTGTTTGGTAGCATTTCTTTCTATTGTACGTAGGGTAACTGATTCAGATCCAACCTGATGGCCCCTAACAACAAAGTCATTATTCTGGGGTTATATCTTCCTTCTTGATGTGATCTTTCAACTTCCTACTTGGGTAAGGAGGACATAGTACAATATCAAGTGAGGTGATGAACAAGGGAAATTTGCAGAGTGTAAAATGCTATTACTAACACTGGGCAGCTTTGTGCTCTCCCCATTTCTTTGAGTGGAACAGTGCAGAGCTGTGCTTCTGGAGCAGTGCAGATGACATGAAATCTTGCCAATATTTAGAGCACAGGAAGTAGGCATTTCTACCACTTGCTCATCAGATTTCCTAAAATTCATCTTATTCAGAAACTTCCTCAAGGGGGAGAGATGAGGGCTTTTTAACCTTATGCAATAAAATGAACCACATAGGTAGAAACAACTGTCTTAGCAAAGAATAAACTTTGTGTTTTGCCGACGAAATTAGGATACCATCTAGCTACTGTAGTTGTTATTCAATCAATAATGGAATGTACCTCAAATTATAAATAATCATCATTTCAAATGATTCACTTTCCACAAAAAGCTTTCCTAGATATGAAGACAAAACATTTATAAAATTTTAACTGTCTGCACGAGAAAACCAGTATTATGGGAGTGATGGACTATTATCGATAGGGATTACAAAAGTAGCCTCATAGAGGAGAGAGAAGTCAGAGTTCTAAAGGACTAGAATCTGTGGAAAAAGGAGGAGAGGACACTTTAGGAAAGGAAAACATGAATAAATCAGGTAGGGATTCTCATGGGTCATTGTTTTATGTGACTTTGATTTTCCAGAGTCAAATGTAAGGCAAAAACACTATATTTTTCTGTCATATCATTTTGCTGGAAAATGCGCGTGAAAACTTGAGATTTAATTAATTTTTTTGTGAGTATTAGTGAATATCTATGAAGATTCTTTTTTTCCTAACATTAAAGAGGGTTCTGTCTGCACAGGCTGTCTGATTTTGTTATCAGTGTAATCATTTCCCATATGGTCTAGCTTTTGAATCTTCTATAGCTTCTCACAGACTGAAAATTATTTTGGAAATATGCAAAATATAATTTCAAAGACATTGTTTTTAGACATTCAAACTAGTAATGGATTCTGCCAAAGAATAGGTCATCTCTGAACATACTATTTGACAGGCACGTCTATTGAGCATCAGGTATTCCTAAAAGTAGCTTAAACAGAAAGAATATAGTGGAAACACTAAGGTCAGATTAGCCAAAAAGGCAAGGGTTGAGCCAGCAGTTCATAAAAAGTCTCCATTTATTCACCATGCACAATCATACTTTGAATGGGTACCAGGGCCATTCTCATACCTCCACTAGTCATGTTCCTTTCAGTTTTGAATTGCGGACGTTCTTTGGTCTTTTCATCTAAGTGATTTTCTACCTTGGTAATGGATCCTTTTCTCAATATCAGAGCTCCTGGCAACTCACTGAACCCTTTGCAACATCCTAGCTTTTATACCCTCCTCCCCTCTTTTCCCCCTCCCAGCTCAGCATCTCTCCACCTACTCTGTATCCTTCAACACCCTCTGCCTGAATACCCCATTCAAAATCTTGGAACCACTTCACAATTAATGTACAACTACTTTCCCCACCCCCACCCCGACTCCCTTTGGAGAGTCTTTTGGGAAAAAAAAAGTGCTCTGCAAAGCATTCCAGGCCCACAGCATTGCACTGTAGCCCCCTTTTTGGTACTGATTTATGCTGTTAAGCTGAAATGATCAGGGAGGCATGAATAACTCTTTTTCTCGGGTGCCCTAGGAATACTTAAGATGCCATGTAATTCATGCAAAATTACCATGGGAGAATTCTCTTTCCCGAGCTGTTTTGTTCTGTACCCCTGGGGACATGTTGCTTCCAAGAATGGCTGTATGCCTCACAATTCCACGGTCAATTCTCCCTTTGGACGTACCTGCTTTATTGACTTTTCTTAAACTAGCAGCCTCTTATTATTTTTTCCCTCAAGTGAAATATCCAGGCACAAGGGCTAACGGCAGCAGCTTATCGTTGATTTCACAGGGCTCATCTTTGAGATAGATGCACAGGCAGAGTCCAAGGGCATTGGTGAGATGACTGCAGGCCTGAGCCTTTGTTTCAAGATTTAAACCTCTTGTGATGTTTGGCCTGCTGTGCTTGGAGTTTTAAATTCTCTTCTTAAGCCAGATTGAATCCGCATCGTGTTGGCAATGATCACAGCATCCCTTACCCTTGTCAGAAGGGTTCCAGGGGAAATAAAATGTATAGTAGGAATGCTCAGTGTCTTAATTAGAAATGTAGACCATCCACATTTTTCCTATACAAAATGAATGAATACAAAAATGAAAGAATTCTTGCTCTTGTCCATAATGCAAAAAGTTTTCAGCTGAAGCTATCCAAAAACACAGAGTGATCTCGTGATACTTTTTTTCTGTGAGCCTGAAAGTGTGCTCTAAATGAATTCCAAATAATCACTCGATAAATGAAGTGTTCCTGGGCTCTGTACAACCACCCTTTCTTCCTGAACTGGCACCCGTCACTCTGAACAGAAAGCTTCATTTGAGGGAGGAGGAAGAAGTTGGAACTGTCACTTCTCTAGCCACCTCACTGTTTCTTCCGTGGTGTGATTTGTGCAATGTCTTAGTTGGTTTTCTGTTGCTATAAGAAAATTCCTAAGACTGAGCAATTTATAAATAATACAGATTTATTTGATTCATGGCTCTGGAGGCTGGTAATTCTAAGAGCATGGCACCAGCATCTGGTGAGGGTCGTCGTGGTACATCAGAATATGGCGGAGGGCATCATGTGGTGAGACAGAGAAAGGGTGCTAGCTTAGGTCTCTCTTTCTCTTCTTATAAAGCCACTAATCCCACCATGTGTGGTCCCACCCTTATCTAATCTTAATTACTCCCAAAGGCTCCACCTCCAAATGCCATCAATGTATGACTTTGGTAATTAAGTTCCCACCATAAGAATTCTAGGATACATGTCCATGGATCTATAGCCATCCGCCTTCATTCAAGAGCCTAGTCTGGAGCCAAGTGTGATGGTGGATGCCTGTAATTCTAACACTCTGCATGCTGAGGCAGGGGGTGGCGAGTCTGAGGCCAGCCTGAGCTACATAATGAGATTCTGTCTCAAAAACAAAAGTGAAACAAACAAAAAAGAGCCCTTGTCCCTCCAAGCTCAACACTAGAAGAACTCTAGGCTCTTCATCACTGTCACCCACTGACTGACTTCTGATTGTGCTTATACACTGAATACTTTGAGACCCACTCCACCAGCTTCCTCTATACCTCTCTTTCTAATCCCAAATGGCAGTGTATGTAGAGAGGACACTCAGAACCTAGCCTGTCTCCTTAACTGCAATAGCCTTTTGGTCTACATTCTGTCATTTACCATGGCCTCAATGTACACCTAACAACAACAACAACAACAACAACAACAAGCAAAAATGTGGTTATCATCAACCCAAAATATTTGTTCCAACCCGTAAATACTCAATGATTCTCTCTTTATAAGAATAAAATTCCTCCTTTGATCCTCTAGTGATAATTTAGACTTTACCTTTTATCCATTGCTGTGCTGAAAGTGTTTTCACTGAATAACCCACTGGCCCAATTCACAATAGCAGTAGGTTAGGCTTGGAACCATTCTAAAGCAATTACATTGCAGAACTCTTGTCCCTTCTCTCCAGTACACAGCAGGATGTGTGTTTGTCTTTCCAGGTGTCTCTCTCAGCTTTCTTTCCTCCTCTTATAGACTCCTCCTGAATGTTGTTAATCTCATAGTTCTATTTTAGATTTCCTCCATTTTAGTTTCTATCATGTTTACTCTGAATGTTCTACTCTGATCCCAGCTTTTGGCTGATTTTTTTCTGTGCTAATCACTTTCAAATTCTCTCTTTAGCCTCTTCTCCTAGTTTCAGACTCATCATAACTATAACAATCTTGGAGGTGACTCCATCCATTTGTCCCACCAAGACTTCCTTCTGAACATGCTCAAAAAGGAATTTATCATCTGCCTAAAAATGCTCTTATACTTCTATGTGCTGTAGTGAGTTAGTGGCCATAAGCCAGTCACAAAACTAGGAAACAAGATTATTTCTACTTCTCTCTCTTCTTCAACCCTTACCTCCAAGAAATATAAGACACATAGTATGGTACCAGCTTATAGTAAGTACTCAATAAAAGTTAACAATTGCCATTGAAAACCAGTTTCTCAACTAGAATTTTTAATGTAAACAAGATAAATTTGAAATGCCTAAACCTAAACCTGCAGCCGTGGCACTGTGGCATCAGATCTCAGAAGCTAAGCAGGGCGGGGCCTGGTTAGTACTTGGATGGAAGACTTCCTGGGAACAGCAGGTGCTGTAGGCATGGGAGAAGGACCCGGCAACCCACTTCCAAAAATCAATCCATCAATGAAAACCTTATGAATAGCAGAGAAGCACTGGCAATAGTGTTTCCCCTGTTGCATGTAGGGTCGCTATGAGTTGGACACTGATTTGACGGCACCTAACAACAACAACAACAACAAACCTAAATATGCAGCATGGTTACTAAATAGTTAATTTAATCATAAATCTACCTATACCAAAGAACAAATAAGTGCAATATTAACATTAATGTAAACTCTTTCTCTTTAGGGAAGTGAACATTAGAACATTAGAATCTGAGAAGCTTACTTTTTTCCAGTGAGGGCTTTCTGCAAAATACCTCCTTCATTTTATCATCTGCAATGGACTTCAGACCCTGTGCTATGCTATGTTAGCTTTATGCTTCTCTCTTTATTTTATGAAGTTTGCCAATCTGTGGTGGTGAAGGGGGATTTTATATACTGCTGAATTTTCTACTTGAAAGCTTTGAAGGCATCATTGTTTGTGACCTGATAAAAGTTTATTCAGGATGAAGAACTTGTGTATTTCAAAGAGTAGTAGGGCTCAGAGAATAGGGAAGGTGAGTTGTTCATAGAACCAGCCAAGCACAATGGTTTTCTCCATCAACAGGCAGAAACTCTAGGGCGAAGTAGTGATAGAAAAAAAGGAGGATTTTTGTCTGTAACAGAAAAGTGGACATAACAGAGGGATTAAACAGATATGAACCGAACATTTAAAAAGTAAAGATTTAGAAAAGCATTTGGGGTCATTTGTGACTAATAAATTATAATGCTCATCTAGCTAAAATCTCTACAAAATTCAGGCAAAGAAACTGAGACCCAGAGAGGTTTGAAGCCTCAGATTTCTGAGCAAACTTGGATGAACTGATCATTGAATTTCCAGCATGGCACACTATTACATGAATGTGAACAAGACATTCCTCAAAGATTTTTAAACCCCAAATGCATTTGAGTTGTGACAAGGTGATGGTATAGTGACGAATACAGAACTGCATTTTCCTACAGCATTCCTCTACTGAGGCCAGCAAATTCCAAACTTCCAAACAAGCTTCCCCGACACATGGGGCTTATTAGAGGCCCTCCACTTCCCTTGGCAGGGAGACAAGCTGCATTTAGATACGAACACGAGCTGCTTTCCATAATGTATGCTGAGTGGGCTTCGCCCATGTGTTGGAATGACATCAGCCATCCCCAGACCCGGCCCGCAGAGGTTTAGAATCATTGCATGCCAGAAAGATGAAAAGAGTGGGATTGTTGTACATCAGGGAAAAGCAGACAAACTCATCCACTCCAACTAACAGATGACTTGTGTGTTTGCCTCAAACAGAACAGAGTCTTAAGGAATGTCTGACCTTAGATAGAGTACTTATTTATACAGTATTTCCAATAGATATTAGGACAAAGTGGTGGGAAATATGTCCCTCATTTACTTTGTGAAATAGGTTCCATAGCAATACTATGCTAAACCCTGCTATTTTCTGGGTCTTCTCGGGGACCACAAAATGTGCACTACCCAGGAAATAGAAGAAAATCAACCATTTTTCTCTAGAGGCTCTTGCCAGACATAAAACTTTCTCCACAGAACCAAAGTCCTTCAGCGAATAACTATAGACATGCTTTTATTTAAAGGAATGGATTAACACCGTGGCATCTCAACATTTCTTACAAATGACTTTACAAGTCTTCATGAAACAAAATGTTCCCCTAAGTTCTTTGCACTGGCGATGTTCTGTGGTTTTCTTTTTCTTGAGTGTGATGGCAGTTCTGATACCTGCCCACAGGCAGCTGGAAGCAGAGACTCTGAAACTCTTACTGACAGGGAAGAAGATAAATTGCCCTGGCTGCTGCTGTTCTATCTGTGAGAAATATTCATGTAAAAAGAAAATCATGGCTCAGTGAAACACAAAGACTCTCCCTGCTTCAGCATGCTACTTGCCATTAGGGCAAAGAGGATTTCTAATAGGAAGGGAAGAGGGTGTGGAATTTTTAACATTTTCCATGACAGAGAAATAAGTTTGGAGATAGAAAAGCTGATTCAAAACTGAGTCTGAGTAACTGGCTGTCTGACCCGAGACAAAGTACTTTAGCTCTGAGGTCAAAAGTTTCCTCTCCCAATTCAGTGGGATGAGTTCACTGAGTCATCTCTTTAGTCCCTCTCATTATTGCTTCTAAGATCCTTGCCAATATGTTTGATAGCACTGGAAACAGTGCTTTTCCTTCTTTTGTGAAATGATAGCACAAAGACACACTTAGGTAGACCCAAAAGGAAGATTTCTCTCCTTTGTTGTGGTCCACATCTTTGCATCCTCCCCAAACTCTTATTTTGAAGCCCTAACTCCCACTGTGACTATATTTGGAGCTATAACCCCTCAGGAAGTAACTAAGGCCAGGGAGGTCATAAGGGCACTGGCCCTAATCTGACATGTCCTATTTGAATAAAAGGAAGAAAAGTGTTTGCTTCCTCCCTCTCTCTTCTCTCCACCATGTGAAGACACAGCATGGAGGTGACCATCTGCAGCCCCAGGAAAGAGCCCTCCCCAGACATGGATCCCACTGGCACTTTGATCTGGACTTCCAGTCTCCAGAACTATGAAAAAAAATCTGCTGTTTAAGCCACCCAGTCAATTTATTTTGTTTTGACAGCCTGAGTAGATTAATATATACTTATATTTTTAGAAGCTATTAAAGCTCAATCCTTACCCTTATAACCTTGATTCGAAGATTAGATCCAGGGTCTATCTGGAAACATGCCAATTCTATATGAATAACACTTTGGATTCAATCCTTTTGGGCAAATACTTAAAAATAAGGCTTTTCTACACTTCTAAGAAGCTATAAAGTTTTTAAAAAATGAACTCAAGTGGTAAATTGATTTTCAATAGGGGAAGCAAAACCTCTTAATGGGGAAAGGATGGTCTTTTCAACAAATGGTTTTAGAAAACTGGATATCCTCACACAAAAGAATTAAATTGAATCATTTTCTTAGCTCCATATATAAAAATTAGCTCAAAGTGGATTGAAAGCCTAAAATTTGGAGCTAAAATTCTGAAATGCTTAGAAGAAAACATATGGGAAATCCTTATGGCATTGGATTTGACAATAATATCTTGGATAAAATATCAAGAATAATCAATTAAAAACTTTTGTACACCAACGGACTCTATTATAGGAATGAAAACACAGCCTATAATGTAAGAAAAGATTTGAAAATTATATATCTGATAAAGGTCTAATAACATATAGAACATACCAAGAACTCCTACCAATACACACACACACACACACACACACACACACACACACACACACAAATGCAAAAAAAAAGCCAACTCAATTCCAAAACATTCAAAGAACTTGAACAAACTCTTTTTAAAAAAAGAAAATATTCATATAGTCAACAGGTACTAGAACAGATATTCATTACTAATAATTGGAAAAAAGCAAATAGAAACTATAACATGAGACTTCCCAGGTAAGATGACAGATTACAAGTTGCCTCTGTATAACACAAGGAAGGAAAAGAGATAGGATAACAAAGGATAGAATCTATTCCAAAAAGAAAAATATGGGAAGAACATACAAATCACAAAAGAGGTGACGGGATAGTTTCAAAGCTCAGAGAAACAAAAGTACTATGTGACCAGAAGGATGGAGTAAGACACAACTCTAGTTGCATCTACCTGGCAGGGGAGAGGAAACAGAAACCTCATCCAAAGTTGGTTTATTTTCTCCTCTCTGAGTGATACTGGAGACTGAGGTCTCAAGAGAAAACTGCTCACTAAGAAGATCTCCAAGTAAAACCAGAAAAGATATCCATCCCAACAAATCCTCAAATCAAAAACAGAAACACAAGCAACATGAACAAGCAAGACAATACATCTCTTTCAAAAGACTATAACTCAATTACCAAATCCAAAGATACAGAAATGGTTGAAATGTCAGACAAAATATCCAAAAGTCTACT
The DNA here is from genome assembly GCA_007922755.1 of Pedetes capensis. NCBI lineage: Eukaryota > Metazoa > Chordata > Mammalia > Rodentia > Pedetidae > Pedetes > Pedetes capensis. Next base: position 113,648 of record VMDO01001481.1, read on the forward strand.
TGTAAAATTGATCAAAGACTTCAAAGAGGATAAAACAAGACAATGAATGAAGTAAGGAAATCAATTCAGGATGTAGATAAGAAAATCACCAATGTAGAAGACAAAGTCAGCAATATAGATGAGACATTCGGGATGGAAATTGAGATTTTGAAAAAGCAAACAAATGAAAATGTTAAAAATGAAAATTCAATAAATGAAAAACACAGTGGAAAACATCATTGATAGACTAGATCAAGCAGAAGAAAGAATATCAGGGATGGAAGACAAGGTTGAGGAACTACTACATTCAGGTAGCAATAAAGAAAGAAAAATGAAAGAAATGACCACAAATTCCAAGAACTCTGGGTCATAATCAAGAGACCAAATTTACGAACCCAGTGGGTAGAAGGAGATGAGATAAAAGCTGAAGACGCAGAAATTCTATTCAATGGAATTGTAGCCAAAACTTTCCCAAATCTGGGGAAAGAAATGGACATCTAAACATAAAAGGCATTAAAAGACCCAAATAGCCATGACCAAAAATGTATCTCTCCATGACACATTATAGTTAAAATGCCAAGACTACAGAAAAATATTAAAAGCTACATGAGAAAAAGCACCAATTCATTTACAAAGGCAGACCCATCAGAATAATGTCAGTCCTCTCATCAAAAACTCTAAAATCCAGGAAAGCATGGGATAATATATTTAAAGCCCTGAAAGTAAATGACTTCCAATCAAGATTATTATATGCAGCAAAGTTATCATTTAAAATTGATAAAGAAATAAAAACCTCCTAAAACAAGTACCAACTAAAACAATTCATGAGTATGAAGCCAGCCTGGCAGGAGATACTTAAGGAATCCTACACACAGAAGAAGAAACATAGTCCCAATCATGAAAGTTCAGGAAAAAAAATGTCATGAGAGAAACAGGTGAGCAAATGAGAACTAGGAAAGAATCAATCATACCCAATTAAGTAAACTGTTGTTGTTGTGGTTGTTGTTGTGGTGGTTGTTAGGTGCCGTGGAGTTGAGTCTGACTTATAGCAACCCTATGTACAGCATACGATCTTATTTATATTTAAACCCATTGTTGTAGACACTGTGTCAATCCATCCAGTGGATGCAAACCCTTAATATGAATAGGGAAAAAGAAATTAACAAACAATATGTGCACCAACAAGGAAAACACCAATACAATTATAGGATTCAACACACCCTCCCAATAATAACCCTAAATGTAAATTGTTTTAACTCTACAATTAAAAGATACAGATTAGATGATTGGGTTGAAAAACAAGATCCAACAGTTTGTGGTCTGCAAGAAACACACCTTACTAGCAATGATGCAGAAGACTGAAAATGAAAGGATGGAAATTGATAACCAAGCAAGTAGAAGTCAGAAAGAAAGAAAAGAAAGAAAGGAAGGAAGGAAGGAAGGAAGGAAGGAAGGAAGGAAGGAAGGAAGAAAGAGCCTTCCTTATATAAGCCAAAGTAGAGTTCAAACCAAAATTAGTCAGAAGAGATAAAAAAGGTCTCTACATATTAATAAGGAGCAATCCATCAAGAAAATATACTAATTATAAACATATATGCATACAAGCTTGGTATACCCAATTTTATAAAATGAACACCACTAGACATAAAGTGACAGATAGATACAGATACAACCACAGTGGGTGGCTTTAATACACAATTCCCATCAATAGAGAGACTATCCAGGCCAAAAAAAAAAAAGTCAACAAAGAGACTTCGGAGTTAAATTGCACCATAGAACAAATGTAACTAATAAACATCTACAGAATATTCCATCCAACAGCTGTGGAATACATATTCTATTCAGCAACCCATAAAACTTTTTCTCAAGTACATCATATTTTCGGCCATAAAAAAAATCTTATAAATACAATAATAATAATAATAATTTCCTGCATCTCTCTGTGGTTGTTAGGTGCAGTTGAATTGGCCCAACTCATAGCGGCCCTGTGTACAACAGAACAAAACAACCAACACTGTGCCATGCCCGGAACTATTGTCCTTGCTTCTCTGCTATTCATAGAATTTTCAATGGATGATTGTTTTGGGATTGCTTCAGGAATGGGCTGCCAGGTCATTCTCCCTTTTTGTGGTGCTGGGGATTGAATCGAGGGCCTCAGAGAATGCAAAGCAAACAATATGCTAACTGAGCTAAACCCCAGCCCATCTTGTATCTTTTCAGTTCATAAATAAATAATAAACTTAAATAAATAAAATTATAAATTGATAGCAAGGGAAACTATAGAAATTATACAATGGAGATTAAACAATGCACTTTTGAATGATCATAAAAAAATCGTTGTATCTATTGAATCAGAGAAGAAATTAAAAATTTCCTAGAATCAAATAAAAATGGAAGCACAACTTACTGGAAATTTCAGGATACAGTAAAGGCAGTTCTAACAGGGAAATTTATAGCTATGAGTACCTATATTAAAAAGTCATAGAAATCTCAAATAAATAACCTAATTAAGCACCTCAAGGTTTCAGAAAAATAAGAATAAGCCAAGTTCAAAATCAGTAGACAGAAAGAAATATTAAAGATTATGGGAAAAATTAATGAAATAAAGACTAAAAGAATAATACAAAGGATCAGTGAAATAAAGAGTTCTATCTTTGAAGCAGAGACACAGGATTGCCAAACCCTTAGCCAAACTAATCAAAAGAAAAAAGAGAAAAGACCCAAATTAATGAAATTAGGGATGAAAGAGGACATTTACAAGAGATACCAATGAAATCCAGAGGATTATTAGGGAATGCTTTGAAAACTTACTGAATATTCTCAGTTCTAATCCATACATTTTCAACGATTGCAGAGGACTACAAAAAATCAGATGTGGCATGGATTGGAATTCTCTCAAGAATACAACCCACATGTGATTCTAATTTGCATCTGATTTTGTAGTCTTTTACAACTGTTGAAAGGGTATGGATAAGAATTGAGACTGTATGGTATATGCCAATAAATTGGAAAATCTAAAAGAAGTGAATAAATTCCCAGGCACATATGACCTACCCAAATTAAACTAAGAGATTATACACAACCTAAACAGATCTACAATAAGTGATAAGATTGAAGCAGTGGTAAAGAGTCTCCCAACAAAGAAAAGCCTAGGGCAAGACAGACCGAATGCTGAATTCTACTAGATCTTTAATGAAGAACTAACACCAATGCTCTTTAAACTATTCCATAAAATAGGGAAGAAATTCTATTGAACTGATTTGAAAAATCCAGTATTCCTCTGATACTAAAATTCAGTAAAGACACAACAAAACCAGAAATCTATAGACCATTTTCCCTAATAAACACAAATGTAAATTCTCAATAAAATGCTTGCAAACTGAATGCAACAAGACATTAAAAAGAATAATCTACTATGATCATTGGTGTCATTCCAGGGGTAGAAGGATGTTTCAACATATACAAATCAATAAATGTAAAAGACACCACATAGCCAGAGTTAGGGAAAGAAAATACATGATCATCTCAATAAATGTACCAAAATCCTTTGGCAAATTAGCATTCCTTCATGATAAAAGCCCCGAAGAAGCCGGGAATAGAAGGAACAGCTTTCAACATAATTAAAGGCTACTTATGACAAACCCATAGCAGATATTATACTAAATGGGGATAAACTGAAAAGCATTTCCTCTAAAATCAGGAATGAGACAAGTGTGTTCACTCTCTACACTCTTACTCAATATAGCGTTTGAATTCTTATTGTTGTTGTTAGGTGCCCTTGAGTCAGTATCCAACTCATAGCGACCCTCATAGGGTTTTCAATGGCTGACTGTTTCGGAATTGCCTTGGGAATGGATTGCCAGGTCCTTCTCCCATTTTCGCAGTGCTGGGAATTGAACTCAGGACCTCAGAGACTGCAGCACAATGCTCTACCAACTAAGCTAAATCCCAGCCCATGTTTGAATTCTTAGCAAGGGCAATAAAGGCAAGAGAAAGAAAGAAAAATGATATAAATAGGAAAGGAAGTTTATGAGTGACGTTCATTATGGAATCTTCTTTCTTTCCTCTTCTTTCTTCTGTGCACATGCTTATGTAGACACAAGTCATATTGAATTAGTATGCCCCTAAATGACCTCATTTTAACTTGATTACCTCTGAAAGACTATTTCCAAGGTCATGCTGATGCACTGAGGACTGGAACTTCAACATACATTTTGTGGGGGAAAGGGCACACAAATCAACCTATAGCACTTACTAATAAATAGGTAAATATGTTTGAGTTAGTTAATCTAGATATCTTTAGAATGATTCTCCATTCCTCTAACTGTAAACATAAAATTTAAGGAAATCTCTATCCTGTGAATCTAAAATAATACAAAACTTTTAAATAGTAATTTTTAACAAATTTACTGGAAATTTAAAATTTTCAAAGACAGAACTCCTTATTTTAACAATTTTACTGGAAGATCCAATTCCTGCTAGGGTATGCATTGGGTGATTACACTCACTTGATTAATGTTATCTTTTGAGTGAACATCATACTACACGTTGCTGCCATAACTCAATTCATACATATACATAAATATACCTGTGCATAAAGAAATCTCAGTTTGCTTTACTGACAGGATAATAGCACTTACAATATGTGAACGGAAGTATTCTATGCATGTACAAGGCAAGAAGTAGCACAGGAGTTATACACTATATACACTAAAAGGTTCTTCAAGGCTGAAGAAGCCCAGCTATGAACCATAAATATAAGATGTTTCCCTTAAGCGAAAATGTCAGTCAGGGCTATCAGAAAATAGATGGCACTTTCAAATTAGAATGATTTTGTTTTATGGCTATTATTTCTGTCAAGAGAAGGACAATCCCTCCAAAACAATGTTCTGTGAGCTTCAAACTTGAGAGAGAGCAGAAGAGTAACACAAAAAGAGGAAGCCAGTGTAGACACCTATGACACATTTCCCGCCTTTTGGATATTACTTGCGGCACTAGTACTTCATCCCCTTCTTGTCTTCCAGGAAGATGTCTGACTGTATTATTCTCTCAAGACAGTGCCAACTTTCTATTTCTATTTTCTATTTCTGTCAATGTTTAAGAGACATTCTCAGACATCTTAAACATGATTCAAACTCTGCATCACAGCAGCATCCATTACCCCCACTCAGTCTTGCTTTCACTGACCACTTCACGGCTTTGACATTATTTGTTAGCCAGTTAAAAACTATTGGTACTATGTATGGATCCTTTACATTCCCCAGGCTTTATATTGATGGACTCAAATTTGTGAATTTTCCGTCAAAATTTGTTTTCTTACTCGGGTTTTTCATCTCTATTATTTCTTATTGCCAGCAGCTGTAGCCCTGTGGCATCCGATCCTGTCAGATCTCGGAAGCTAAGCAGGGTCAGGCCTGGTTAGTACCTGGATGGGAGACCGCCTGGCAACACCAGAAGCTGCAGGCTTGGGAGACAACCCCCTCCCAAAAATCAATCTGCCATTGAAAACCCTATGAACAGCAGAGAAGCACTGACAATAGTGTTTCCCCTGTTGTACAGAGGGTCACTATGAGTCGGATACCGACTCGACGGCACCTAACAACAACAATTATTTCTTATTAAGTTTCCACTATTTTCTGGAATCTTGGTATATGATGGCCACTGTGCTGAATGCTTATCAAACAATACTACTTTAATGATTAAAAACATACTTTAATACCAAATATGATTATTCCTATAATTTTAAGGAGTTTCAACAGAGGGATTAGGAAACAAAGTCAAGAAAATCTCCCTGAAAGTGGTTCTGGGAGATTTGAAAATATGATAAAAAGGATAAAGTCAAGAGTGTCCATTGTTAATGACCAGCCCCCAACTTCACGAGCCTTCTGGAGAGAAAGAACATAGAAAACATGACAGGGTAAGTTATTCTTTAAAAAAATAATAGATGGGAAATTTCTGCAACTGAAACAAGATGAGTACTTCTGTTGGCATGTGTCACCTCAATATCCAGCAAAATGATTGGAAATTGCCTCAGATGTACACACCTCTCAGAAAACTAGGGGTAAAGAGAAATTCCTCAAAGTTCCCAGAAAGGTGCAAACTAGTCAATTATAAAGTAATATGCATCAGATTAGCAATTAGCTTCCTACCAGGAACAACTCTTTGAAGGCAGTGAAACAATGCCTCTGAAGGTATTTTAGGGCTGGGATTTGGCTCAGTTGGTAGAGGACTGCACTGCAGTCTCAGAGGTCCCGAGTTCAATTCCCTGTACCGGAAAAATGGGAGAAGGACCTGGCAATCCACTCCCAAGGCAATCCTGAAACAGTCAGCCATTGAAAACCCTATGAGGGTCGCTATGAGTCGGATACTGACTCCACGGCACCTAACAACAACAACAACAAAGGTGTTTGAAGGAAAAAATCCTGATATTATTCATGTAGAATTTCTTTCTCAGTCTAGCTTTTACTTATGAATTATTCTCAAGGACAAAGATACTCTTACGCATGTAAAGTCCAAGGAATTTTACTCTGTACATACTGACTTTAAGAATATGCTTTATCTAGAAATGCCCAAAAAAAGAGGAATGAAAAACATTAAAAAAGGATTCTTGGAATTTGATATTACCTTGACAAACCAGAGACACTTAAGACTGTGACAAAAGACAATAAACATACAAAAACAAATGGAAAGATACTTAAAACTCCAGAAAAATTAAAAGATCTATAAGAACAATATATTTCTCAGATCTTCAATGAATAATGCTTATATCATTGTTATAATGCAAATAGTTTCTATATACTTTCATCTCGTATGGGCAACACATAGGCAGAGAAAGGAAAAGTTAATTGTTTTGTCTATTTTGTGTTGCTATAATGGAAAGTCTGCAGCCGTAGCCCTGTGGCATCCAATCCTGTAAGATCTTGGAAGCCAAGCAGGGTCAGGCCTGGTTAGTACTTGGATGGGAGACCGCCTGGGAACACCACGTGCTGTAGGCTTGAAAGAAGGACCCGGCACTTCCAAATAACAATCAGCCATTGAAAACTGTATAAACAGCAGAGAAGCACTGACAATAGTGTTTCACCTGTGGTAGGTAGGGTCGCTATGAGTCGGGTACAGACTCCACGGCACCTAACAACAATGTAATAGAAAATAGAGACTGGGTGACTTACAAAGAATAGAAATTCATTGGTTCATGGTTCCAGAGGCTGGGAAGTCCACAGTCAAGGTGACTTCATGTGGCAGGGGCCATCTTGCTGCTCCATCACATGGTGGAAGGCAGAAGGACAAGAGCAGAAGAGAAAAAACCTACTTCCACAAGCCCTTTCCATAATGCATTAATCTATTCATGAGGGTGAAGTTCTCATGACCTCAACATCTCCCATCAGCCTCCTCTCCCAATACTATCACATTGTGGACTAAGTTTTCAACACTTAAATTCTGGGAACACAGTCAAACAAACCACAGCATTAATGGTAGCATTCAAATAGTATGTAAGTAGTTCAACCTTCTATATTAATATATAGAAGAGAGAGAATAGGAAGTAGAGAGAGAAAAGGTGATGGAAATAAACATTTCACTTTAAACATTTCACTTTGAAAACAAAGGAGTTAAAATATAGAGCCTATATCTGATGAAATCAGAAATAAATATATTAGAATATTACTTTATATTGTATAGATAACCAATAGACTTAAGTGTGATAGAATTCTTGGAGAAGAGATGATGTCAGGGAATTTAATTTTTTCTTAAATTATCAAGCAATATTATCAGAAATTTGTAAATAAAAATTATAAAAGTATGTATTTAGAGATATGGAGGTGACTGATAAAGGAAGAAAAACTAAAAACTAAAAAATAAATAAAACTGGGTCCCTCTTATGGTAAGTATGTGAGTCATAAGAGTATTAGAAGCATTTCTGTACAAATTTAAAGCCATTAATATTTTTATACTGTTAACTCACTCATTTATTTATTGAGTCCTTTCCATAATCAGGCACTGTACTAATACTACAAATAGAGCAATTAACAAACTAAACTCTTTCCCCTTATGAAGGTTACATTCAAATGGAGTAACTTACATCAACATGGGAAGCATATAAAAATATCTACCCTAAGTGACCCTTAATGGGGAGGCAAATATGGGCAGTCACAGGATTCAGAGTCCAATGGACATGGGTAAAATCTTGATCCTACCTGTGTGAGTTAGAAAACATACAAAAATTGCCTATGTTAGTCATTTTTTTGTGTCTCATTTTCTGTAAAAAGATGATGATGATGATGCGTGCGTTGGAAGTTTGCTGTGAATTATTAATAATACACTGCTGCCATGTTGGGTGTGGCATACCGGGTGTACATTATCATGTTGTTGTTGTTAGGTGCCATCAAGTCAAGTCCGATTCATAGCGACCCTACGTACAGCAGATCGAAACACTTGCAGATTCTGTACCAGGCAAACGATCTTATTTATGTTTAAGCCCATTGTTGCAGAAAGACACCCTCAATTCATCTGGTGTGCTCTAATCCTAGTCTAATTTCTGTTTTTCCTCATCCCATTTTTTTCAGGTGTTTGTTGTATAAATATCAAGGTGGCAGTTAATAGGCAGAGAAATGAAATTAAGTGATAAGTTGGTAAGTGCAATAAAATGCATGTTATCTGAGATGGAGTGTGGCACAGTGAAGAAATAACCATAGAAGTTCTTGATTTTTGTCTTGACTTAACCCCTACATGTCTTGGTTAAATCACTACTCCGAGCCTCAATAAAATACATGAACACATTTTGTAAACCATAAAAATAGTACCTAAGTACTTACGTCTATGATGAATTTATTAATTTTAAAGAGCTATTTAATTATTATAATTTTTTTCCAATATTATTCACCTTTTAGCAGGGATCTTACTTTTCTGGGTGATAAAATCCCTTAGAAAAAAGAATGCTTATAACAGTGAAATTTCACGCATTGGAGTGGTCAGCCCAAGGACATTGGGGCAAGGCCTCACCTTGATAACGACTCACCCTTGGCCTATGTTCCACTGGATACATGCAAAAGGAATATAAAATTAAACTATGAAAATAGCCTGTTGTTGAAGGTCACAGGCTCTCTTCTAAATGTTTGGGGTTCAATAAAATTCCAGATGTATTTGGTCCTGAGAAATTTTATTTTGTTTTTAAACACATGTGTGTTTTAGAGAAAATTCCATCCACATGTTTTTAATTCATTTATACTTCCATCATTAAAAATTGTTTTATTTTCATAGTTTTCTAATGTCCAAAAGTTTTTATAAGTATTTAAAAGTATTCATCCCCCAAAAAAGCCACTTAAAAAAAGGCCAAATAACAGGAAGCTGTAGTTTGCTAAAAGTAAATAAATTTTATACACCCAAAGCTTTCATTTTGAGTTCGAACTCCAAACCTGTCATCTCTGTTCTGTATCTAAAGGAACCTTAACAAGCTCTCCTTTCCAAAATAAGCAGAAAAGCACTAGGTGAAAATAGATTTAAAATGATGAAATGTGGCATCTACATGCACAAGTGCAAATATGCATTAGCACCTAGATTTGTACCTAGATAATGGCTTTATGTAGTATGGAATCAAGGACAGCACTTAGTGTCCTCTACTATTGAATGCTCTTTGGGATCAATTTAAGAGCATCTCAGTTTTCTGCTTAAGAATATGGAGTAATAAGATCTGTCTTACATAGATCAAGGTATTGAAGATATAATCAGGTAAAATACAGGCTATTCCAGTTCCTTGAAGAATAAAAAGAGCTATGTAGTTGCATTAAGCAAAAGAACAGTAATAGAAATGCATAATCATTACTATGGACCAAGGTTTATGTGAAAAAGGCAGGTTGTGCAAATTTCAATGGAATACTATTAGTAGAAAAATAATATGAAGAAATTTGAGTTGGGATTCTTTGATTTTTTAATATATAGTCATCAGTTTAATGATGTTCTGACATTTACTCAGCCCTTATTTTATTCTTAGTCCAGAGGAAGTCAAGAACAAGTTTTAAGAATTTTTAAACTATAGGGTAGTAATAAATACTCATTAAAATATAATGTGCTAGCCATTTGATGCACAGTATTTTATTTATTCTAAACTTAATCTTGTTAAATAGATAGCATGATCCTCCATCTATAGGTGAAGAAATTGAAAGAAATTAGTTCAAAGTCACATGATAAGTGAGTAGAAGAGCACTCCAAAGTGCAGTCTTGGGGCTCCAGATCTTTTCATTTCCTGTAATGAGGTTGTTTCAACTCCTCAAAATGTAAAAGAAAAAAAAGAAAAGAGAAAAAGAAAAAACTTCCATTTTAAAAAAGTGGTATGATTCTTCCTGAAAGAAATCACAAAGTCATAAAAAATAAAACAACCATTTAAAATGTTTTCCTAACAACTGTGAGATTCCACCTAACTCCAGTAAAATGGCCAAGATCAATAAAACAAACAATAACAAATGGTGGCAAGGATGTGGAGAAAAAGGACCCCTCTTACACTATTGGTGGGACTGTAAATTGGTTCATCCACTTTAGAAATCAATATGGAGATACCTCAGAAAACTAAAAATAGAACTACCATACAAACCAGCTATACCACTACTGGGAATATATACAAAGGGAGACAAGTCATCATACCACAGAGACACCTGCATCTCCATATTCAATGCAGCGTTTTTCACAATAGCAAGGATATGAACCAACAAAGGTGCCCATCACCAGAATGGATAAAAGTAACTATGGTACATATACACAATGAAATATCACTCAGCAATAAAAATGAAATAATGTCATTTCAGCAAAATGGATGGAACTGGAGAATATTATCTTAAGTGAGTGAACACAGGTTCAAAAAGAAAAATACCATATGCTCTTTATCATACATGGGAGCTGAATCTTATTTAAAGGAAGAAAAATCCTATACATAAATTGATACATAAAAATCACAGTTAAACCTAGTGAAGAAGGGATAATACAAAGAGTAGAAAGAAGGAAGTAGGGAACTATCAAAGGGAAGCAAAGATTGCAGAAGGTGGGATGGGGAGGAGAAACAATATAGAGGGATAAAGGGGGAGAGGAAAATCTCAATGTAAATGATGCAACTTCAGGAGTACATGGGAAAAACAGGGGAACATAACCCAAATAGGCATATGAGTTTTACTATATACTAGTCAAAAGGTTCCATAAACCTTGTTAAGTTGATAAAAGTGTGACCAAAAGTAATATGACAGTTGCATAATGGATAAAGCAAATGCTATATTACTCTATACCCCACCAGCATTTACCAATAAAGAGAAAAAATAAATAAATAAAATGATTTCCTGATTCAACATTTTCTTGCCTTGGTTGAGTGCTTACAGTGCCTCTTTAAGTTAAACATTAAGCATTCAGTTAGACATGACCATGATATAATTAATAGGGGACATTTCATTGCTTCTATAGTGTTCAGATTTATACCTTATTCTTTACCTGAGCAGACCTAAACTACTTTATTTTATTTAGTTTTGTGATGTGCCTTTTTTGCTATTTATCATTTCTTGAAATCCACATCCAAAAATGACTCCCATAAAACTTTCTATAGCAAAATAAGGTCACTTCAAGAAATGTTTTTAACAAAGTCCTAGCATCCTAGAGGTGCTGAGATTTAGCTCAGTTGGTAGATCGCTGCTCTGCAGTCTCCGAGGTCTCCGGTTTGATTCCTAGCATCCCCAAAATGGGAGAAGGATGTGGCAATCCACTCCTGAGGCAATCCTGAAACAATAAGCCATTGAAAACCCTATGAGGGTTGCTATGAGTCAGACAGGACTCCAAGACACCTAACATCAACAACAATGTGTTCTAAAGTAGAGGCTGGTTATCACCTTTGCCCAATGGCTGCAATGTATTTGTGTCCACAGGGTGCATGTGGTTATTGGTTTCTACAATTCATCAAGTTTGTTAAAAAGAATCTATCAGTTAGCTTCTCTGGCATAATGAACCACTTTCCTTCCTCACAGCTTAAAATAACATTTATTTTGTGCCTGATTGCCTGGATCAGCTGAACCATTGTTCTCCTCTGGGCCAGCTTGGCTGCTCTCTGCTGGAATGCCTTTGATGTACATCGTTGGCTGGCTGGTTAGTTGGTAGATGAGTGATCTGGTGTGGGGAAGGACAAGGTCTGAGCTGAGGCATACTTTGCCCATGTATGGGCCTCTCAGGTTTAGCACAGTAAGCCTACTTGTCTGTGACCTGAGGCACACCCAGTCACACAAGCCCGTGTGATAGGACCATCACCATTGCCGACCTTGTTTGTCCACACATACTCTCCTGCTTATTTCCTCCTTTCAATGGCTTGCCTGGGGCATGCCCTGGAATTGCCTGAGGCATGCCCAAGCTTTACTGGGTGATCTAATTCAACAAGCACACTGACTGGCACACACTACATAGTGTAATTCTAACACAATACACTGATTGCTATATAAGGTGAGGCTCTCCTTAAAAGAAATGGATTTGACTCTCTGAAGCTGTTCTCAGGGTGTGTCCTTGAGAACCTCCACTCCACACCCTTTTCAGCTGTTTGCTGGCCCCCCTCAGTGGAGGCCCGACAATATAGGATGTCTTCAGTGAGTTGGCATCAGTGGTTCAGAGTGACAGAAATAAGTAGGCCGTGTGCATTTCATCATCTGGCAGGCTAGCGCACCCGTCTTTCTGCAGTGGTCAGATGGTTCCAAAAGAGGAAGCAAAAAAAAAAAAAAAAAAAAAAAAAGGCAAGGCCTTCAGTTGGGTTCTGTACAATCTCACTTTTGTTGCATTTTATTGGCCAAAGCAAGTCACTGTTATGACCCAGATTTAACAGTGGAGAAAATAGACTCTACCTTTTGCTGTAAGAAGTTATAAAATAAGTAAGAAATTTTACTCTTTATCACAAATTTTCTCATCCATCACCTGATTCTAGTGCTAGCCTCCAAAGCACTTACTTATGCAACACTATAGATGAGTAAGCCTGTAGCTGTACCACTGTGGAGTCTGATCCCATCAGATCTCTGAAGCTAAGCAAGGTCGGACCTGGTTAGTACCTGGATGGGAGACCGCCTGGGAACACCAGGTGCTGTAAGCTTGGGAGAAGGACCTGGCAACCCACTCCCAAAAATTAATCCACCATTGAAAACCCTATGAATAGTTGAGAAGCACTGACAATAGTGTTTTGTCTGTTGTACGTAGGGTCGCTATGACTCGATGGCAACTAACAACAACATATATAAGTAAAAGAACACTGGAGGCAGACATCTATTCTAGATGACTGGTGGCATTCTGTCTATCCTTTGACATGTCTGTCACTGGACCTGCTCCACCACTGTATTTTGGAAGGATGTAGCTTGTATTGACTCCACAGGCTCACAGGTGGATGGGGAACTTGCCTTAGAGGGAAGCATGTCTTGAGTCTCACACAGATCTGATTTAGATGAGATTTTGGGCTTTTGACTTTTGAGTTGATGCTGGAATTAGTTAAGGTGCTTAGGGCATTTAGGGTAGAATTAATGTGCTTTGCATGTACAAAAGACTTCAGTTATGGAGGCAGGGTGGTTTGAATATGTCCACAGGAGTTCATGTGTTGGAAACTTAATCCTCAAGGCAAAAGCATTGCCATAGGGGACCTCTAAAAGGTAGTGAGAGTTGTGCCCTCATAAATGGATTATGATGTTATCATAGATGCTGGTTCCTTATAAAGGGAGGAGTTGCCCCCTCCACATGATAGCTTCCACCATGCTGTGATATAGCAAGAAGACCCTCATGAGACACCAGCACCTGGACCTTGGACTTCCCAGATTCCCTCCAGAGCCATCAACCAATACATTTCTGCTCTTTATAAACTGCCCAACCCCGGGTATTCTGTTATAGCAGCACAGAATGGACCAAGACCCTGGGGCAGCGGGAGAAGATCAGTGATGAGGACAGAATAAGTCATCGTGTTTACCCTACCTAAGATCTTCCTCTGTTTTGTTGAACATGCCCATGGAACACAAGTAGTTTCAAAAAGTATCCTCTTAGAAAGATCTAGACAGGTATCTCTTACTACCTTGGTGATAATCATGGTCCTTTTAAAACCCTGACCGTCCAGGGCAGTTTTTAGCTGCTATCTATGAATCAACAGAGATCTAAATCTCTGGCCTTTCCTTCCAAGAAAGACAAACATGACTGCTGTCCAGAAGGACTTTCCTACTCCTTCCCTGTTCTTCAAGTTGACATCCACATTCATCTGGTGCCAGCATATTGTGGGAAGATAGTTATGGATGGGTGGCTGGTGTTTGCATATGGGAGTGTCTGGTTAGCACAGTTACTGATGGCTTTTCTTCTACAATACATTTCTAAAATCTACAGCTATAGCCCTGTGGCATCTGATACCGACAGATCTTGGGAGCTAAGCAGGCTCGGGCCTGTTTAGTACTTGGATGGGAGACCGCCTGGGAACACCAGGTGCTGTAAGCTTGGGAGAAGGACCTGGCCACCCACTCAATCAGCCATTGAAAACCCTATGAAGAGCAGAGAAGCACAGACAAGAGTGATTCACCTGTTGTACCCAGGGTCACTATGATTAGAATACTGACTTGAGAGCACCTAACAACAACATTTTCAAAGCAGTTTATACATGAACAACCTGGGAAGACAAGGTAATATCTACATCCAAATCAAAAGACAACGTTTGTTTATTGACTGTTGAGAACGGTGAAGAGTCTGAGATTTTACCTGACTTATAAGCTAACAAATTCGCCTGCCACAATGTCATGCAATATCAGATGCCATTGGGCTAGGCCAACCACATTCTTGAATATTCCATTTCCATTTGACAAGTGAGGTTTACTGGTCCTCCCATCTTGTTGGCCATTACATCCTAGTTAACCACACCCAAATGGGGAGATCAAGATGGAGGGTCACAAGGTCTCCACAGGTCAGAGGTGTGATGTTAATAGAGGTCAGTAGTGAGCTAATAACTACTTTTCAGATAGGTGCATGGTAGCCATTTCACAAAGACAATGCGTTCAAAATTCCAAGAGGTGCCTTGTGTAGAAGTCTCTCCCTTTGCCAGATGGTAAAATCATCAGTCACAGAAACTTATAGTTCAAAGGGGTCACTGGGGTTATGGGGTCCCAAAGGTACAAAGAGCATGCCACAGCTTTCCGGATAACTTCCTCCACAGTCTGTTGGTTTGGCTGCCACTCAGCCGTGCTGATTTATGGGTTGCTTGGTATGCATGAGGAAGTAGAATGCCCAAGTGAGTCACATATGGTCCAATACCTAAAGAATCCAATAAGGTGCTAAGCTTCCATTTTGGTGCTGGGGAGATTGAAGGTACAGCAATTTTTCCTTGATTCCTACTGGAGATTAAGCACTATAAATTCATCCACATGGTTCTAAGAAGTAACTGGGCAAGGAGGGCTCTAAATTTTATCAGAGCTTTTCAGCTACCCTAGCTGGTAGAGGTATGATAACATTGCAATCAGGAAATTTAGAGGGAGGATTTTTTTATGACTTTTTTTTTTTAGGAAGAGGAATGAGGCTTCTGACTTGCCAACCTAGGATATTTTATCTATATAGTGAAATCTTTGAACATCAGAAGAAAGAGACCTGAGGGTCGGTATAGTGGCACATGCCTTTAATCCCAGCAATTCACAGGCTGAGGCAGGAAGATCACAAGTTTCAGGCCAGAGGCAGCCTGCATAACCTGGAGAGACCCTGCCTCAAAATAAAATAATAAAAATGGGCTGAGAGTGCAGCTCAGTGGTAGAGCACTTGCAAAAGTATGTGCAAGGCCCTGGGTTCAAACCCCACGTACCGTAAAGAAGGAGGAGGAGGAGAAAGTGGAGGAGTATATGTGTGTGGGGGGGTAAAGACCCTTATTCAAAATCCTAAACTCCACTCCCAACTCCCATACTAATGGCAAGTGGCAGGGATATATGTCCCACTAGCACTTCCCTACCCGTCTCTCTCTCTCTCTCTCTCTTTCCTTTCCTTTCCCTTTCCCTTTCTGTTCTTTTCTTTTCTTTCTTTTCCCTTCCTTCCTTCCTTCCATCCTTCCTTCCTTCCTTCCTTCCTGTCTTCCTTTCTTTTGCTTTCTTTCTTCCTTTTTTTGCTTTCTTTCTTTCTTTTGCTTTCTTCTGTTTTTGTAGTACTTGGGAGTGGAACCCAGGGCCTCCACGCACTTTGTTTGCAAGTGTTCTTCAACTGAGCTTCACTCCCAGACCCGATTTTTCTTAGATATATTGAGACAGGGTGTCACTAAGTTATGTAGGCTGCCTCTGACCTCGAACTTGCAATCATCCTGCCTCAGCCACTATACCCAGCCTCTGTGTCACATTCTGATTGGGAGAATATTATGGAATACGCCAACCCAGTACCTGGTATCATACATTCAGATATAGAAACAATAGCATCAAATGCATTGAATTAGCCTAATGGTCCCACTCACAGCATCCTATGCCTTCCCCAAATTTTCCAGTGAATGCAGATGATGGCATATGGGCTACAGTACCCTTTGGAAACAAAGAGTTCCCAGTCCCACCATAACCATCTTTCTCTTGAAGCATTTGAAGTTAGAGAGAGGCAGTAGAAGGGCTCAGGGTTCAGAGAAGGGGAGAGCAGCTCCAGGCCACTTCAGTAAGGCCACTCACTTTCTAGCACATGGGACTCTGGAGGATACTCATAGTTTGACAAATGGTTTCTATGTCCCCAAAGCTCTTCACTCCCATGGCTCACATCATTTATTTCTGCTTTGGAGACTCCTGAACTCAGCAGCTGTAGTCACATTGCCTTTGGTCTGAGATTTCAGACTTGCTGCCCATTGCCATGATAAATATGTTTCCCGTCTCTTATATATACAGAGCAAGCAAAACCCAAAGCACCACCCAAGAGCCTTGTTTTAATTCTACCTGGTGAGCACAGCCTTTCAGCATTTATCAATAGGCTAATAGAGGACTCTCGCCATCATTTGGGTAAGAGCATTTGTTCCTGGATCATAGGACATCTCTTTAAATTCCCCAGCAGGACTATGTGTCTGTCAGCTTGTTGTGGTTTGGGGGCTTGCATATTGCTGTGATGCTGAAAGCTATGCTACCAGTATTTCAGATACCATCAAGGCCACCCATGGTGATCACATTTCAGCTGAGGTTCCAGACTAAGACCGACTAAGGAGAAGTACCCAGCAGGCCACTTCTGAAGCAATGAAGCCATTGAAAAACCCTATGAATAGCAAAGAAGCACCATCAAATACAATGCTGGAAAATGAACGCCCCAGGCTGGAAGGCGTTCAAGAAATGAGTGGGGAAGAGTTGCCTCCTGAAAGTAGCATCAACCTTAATGATGGGAAGGGAGTAAAGCCCCAGGGACCTCCTGTTGCTGATGTGGCATGACTCAAAATGAGAAGAAACATAGTGGCCACAACAATGGGTTCAAATATAAAAAGGATTGTGTGCAAGGCACAGTGCTGGGTAGTGCTTCATTTGGTTGTGCTTAGGATCACTGAGTCCGATCTCACACAACAGCACCTAACAAAAAGAACAACAGCAACAACAACAATAGGACTAAGCCCCTTTTTTTTCTCTCCGAGAAAGACACAACTCCATCAGCATCTCATCTTTATTATCAAAAACTTTTGGCAACTGTGAAGGATCTGAGATTACACCATACTTAACAAGCTAATAAGTTAGGCTGCCATAGTTTTATGAGTCCCAGCAGAAGACACGAGTCTCTCAGGTCAAAGGCAAGAACATTTACTGCTCAGCAGGCACCATGAGCTGTTTGTGTCAATTTCCTTTGGCCCCAGGTACTACTGAGGTATTATAAAGCAGCCCAGGTGAATGCTGCACACACAATGAGTAAGCACCAAGCTTAGGGACCCAACTATTTTATAAAAGGCTACAAGCAAACCCTCCTACCTTTGCTATGGAATGTGATATTACTTTTTATCTTACTGTGTTGAGACAATGATGTCCCATTTTTACATCTTAGAGCAGCTGTACCCAGCCTTTTTGGCATCAGGGACTGGATTCACGGAAGACAATTTTTCCACAGACAGGAAGCAGAGCTCAGGCAGGAATCTGAGGGAGGGGGAGCTCCTAGAAATACAGAAGAAGTTTTCTCACTCACCTACCTCCTGCTGTGTGATGGTTCCTAGCAGTTGTATAGGTCTGTAGCCTGGGCATTGGGGACCTCTGCCTTAGTGATAGTATTAAAGACACCGATAGCCCTTCTCTAGACTATCTTTTCAAGGATGCTCCGTACAACTTTCCTATGTGCCACAGACAGTGACAGAACAATTTTTAGGGAAACCTTGAGGTATTAACTGGGCATTCTCTCATGCTAAGTCTCAATCAAATATTGTAGTTTTTTGGATTACTCACTAAATAGACCAGGACACACATCCAATTTAGGTATATGTTGCCTCTAAAATTAAAAAAGGCCCATTCAGCTCTATGTCTCTTTCTTATCAGAAGAGACAGATGCAACAACCTGTCATTTATCTTGAAAAGTTATCTTGATATTCTTTGGACTGCTAGGTTTCCAGAAATCTTTCTGAGAGGGGAAGAACTTTTTGTCCTCACTTTCTGGCAATTGTGTATCCTTCCAAAAGTGAATTTTACTTCCTGTTCTCTAGGTCTAATCAGTGTGGTAACAACCATGCAGTGGGTCAGTGTGAAGTCCTGTGAAATAGGTGCTTGAGCTCTCTGTGGACTTGATTATGACACAGGACTAAAGAAATGATTTGGCTGAAACCTGGACAAGGTAAGTGTACTGCTGCCTCTGTCAGGTGAAATCCTTCTTGCCAAAAACTTCTTTTCCCTCTCTCCCTTTAATACTCTCAGATACTGCAACCCAAACATAGTTAAATCCACTATCCTTTTACCCTGTGTCTGTAACTGATGAGGTAAATATTGATGCAAACGCAACAAAATCAGATTCACTGAATATACTTCAAATTTATGACCACAATTGTCAAATGGGAATTTTATTCATTTTTCTGGACTCACCATACTTGGATCTCAGAAATATTGGACATTGTTGATTTCTCCCTCTTTTCCTTGCATTTATTTTACCTATTAATGTTGGTGGGGTACAGAGTAATAAGTCATTTGCTATATCCATTATACAACAATTAAATCACTCTTGCTTACACATTCATCATCGTATATATTTTACATGATAGTATAAAGAACAAAAGAAAAAATAGGAATTTTCATTAATGTGTAATGAAAATGGTAAGCAATCACGGTTTTATACATATGTATGTGTGTATATATGTATGTATATATGTATATATGTGTGTGTACATGTATGTATATATATGTATGTATATGTATATGTATGTATGTGTGTGTGTGTATATGTGTGTATACACACATACACACACATACACACACACATATATATATACTTTTTTTTGCAGTATTGGTGATTGAACCCAGGGTCTCACGCTTGCATGCTTTGCAAGTGCTATACCACTGAACAGCACCCCCATCCCATTTTTTTACTGTTTGAGACAAGGTCTTGCTAAATTACACAGATGGCCTCTGGTCTTGAAGTTGCAATCCTCCTGCCTCTGCCTCTTGAGTTACTGGGATTATAGGTGTGCGCCACTGTGCCCAGCCATGGGTTACATTCTCATTGATATTTTTCCCCTTCTCCCAATTTTTTTCTTTATTTTTCCCTTCTTAAAACACATTCTTCTCTTAGCATATCTCCACACTTTGTATTTTTAATTGTTCCTCATCTTTCTGCTTGAATGTTTAAAATCTATCTCAGAGTTAATGTGTGCAGCTAGGCATGGGGGCACACACCTGTGATCCTAACACTTGAGAGGCAGAGGTAGGAGAATCATAAGTATGAGGACAGCCTGGCCTCCACAGTGAGACCTTGTCTCAAGAAAACAAAAATGATAACAAAAATTAATGTACCCCCAAAAGAGACATTGTCTTCACTCCCACTAAAGTTTCCTAGGCCTAATTTTTGCTCAGTTAATAAATAGCTCTACCATAAACCCACATGTTTCAGCTCTACCTGGGAACCATCCTTAGTTATTCTCCTTCCCAAACATCACAATTAATATTTCAACATATTACATTACTCTATACCTAAAAGATGTTCAAAATTTTGTCAGCTCCTCTGCGCTACTATAATAAAACATCACATTTTGCCCCAACCACTGCAGTGGCCTTTTGGCATGAGCATTGAAGATTACTTCCTCTAGTTAAAACACACACACACACACACACACACACACACACACACACACTCCCAAGATAATAGAAACATCTAAGCCCCTGAGTGCTAAAATGCTTAAAGATAATTATTAACTCTCTATTATCAATTTTATCTAATCTCTTGCTGGTATTTCATATGTCTTACCCATAATGTCTTATCAAATATAGAATCACATGATCTCAAAAAATGGAGACGCCTTAAATACAATGATAATTGCAGTCTAGTCTCTCAGAGTATGTTGAGAGGTTCAGAGCACTTAGGAAACACTGTCATGACACAGAGTTAGTCAATCCTGCTGCTCAAATGAGGCATAGAATTGGCTACTCTTCCTACTACTCCAAAAAGTGATTCTGCCCCATGTGGGTGGGTATATGTAACCTCACATCATAACACATTTCTATTCTCACCCCTTGTATTAGTCAGATTTTGCACCACTGTGACCAAAATACCCAATCATGACAAATGAAGGAAAGCCAGGTTGGTTTGGCCCCCAGGTTGGTTTGAGTGGGTCTGCCCATGTTGGCAAGGAAAGAATGGGGGAGCAAGTGGTGAGAGCATACAGCTGAGGAGAGCTCTTCACATACAGGCTGACTAGGAAGCAGAGGGTGTTGGGGGGAGCTGGGGACTGATCTCCTCTGCAAAGGTTGGCCCCCAGTGACTGCTTCTGCCAGGTAGATCCCAGTTCCCAAGGTTCTACAGCCCCCCAAAACACACAGGCGGCTGGAGACCAAGCATTCACACGTGAGCCTGTGGGGGCCATTTATATTCAAACCATACCACCACCCAGGTGTATTTGTTATGACTCTTCCCTTATACTCTGTGTGGGAACATAACACATAATGAAAGGCAAGCACTTTAGGTATAGTTTAACACGACCTTTTGTGGTTACCCTCATCCCCCTCCTTAGATATCTCTGCTCAGAGAGAGCTTTATGTTATAAAGACATACTTACAAGGCAGACACCTTCTGCAACTCTCACTCAGGATCTAGCCACTAGTCTCTCGAGTTCCCAACTACTCAGGGTCTCTCCCTTTCTTGAACTTGAGAAATCTCCCCCGATACTAGGCCATATGTTTTAAAAGCTCTTTAACTGGGCCCCTGTTGCTCACTCTGAGCCTCTTATTTACGTGAAGTTCCTCACTGCCTGCTTATTTTATCCCAACATGTGGGCTAAATTACACTTTCTCTTGAATACGTAATTTAAATCACCTCTCCCACCCAGCAGTTTGTCAGGATTTGGCCACCTGTAGAAGCCTCGAGAGATTACATGCTAAAAATACTGAGCTCTCTGCCAATCCCAACTTCTGCTCTTGACCCCGAGGCTGGGTAATTTCACAACTCAACATTTCACAAACATGTGTTCACTGTCTGAAAGGTACTGTGTAAGGTACCTGTTACTTACTTGGGAAATACAGAGATGAGTTTTTAACCTCCATCCTCCAGAGGTTTACCATGGTAGATAAACACATTTGATGCAGCATGAGGCTGTGTATAAGTCAGAGTAGAAGTGCAATTTGAGGGGAGGAATTCAGATGGGACCGTCAAAGACCCATGGCATGACCGATGTCATGATGGGCTGAGAGAGCTACATAGTGTGTCAGGGGAGCGAAGGATGACCACTGTTGGAGTGAAGCATATGTGTTCACTGGGATACAAAGTTGGCAAAGTAGTCACAACTGGAATAGTCACAACACACTCTGAACTTTGGCCTTTAGATTGTGGCCCTGACTCTGATTGCCACTGTGACTGATACTAGTTAGGGGCAGGAATGTGTTACCACCTGGCCTGAAGACAGGGTGCCTGTGGGGAGTAATTTAAAGTAGAGAACACCTGAAGACAGATGGCTAATTAGAAGTGGGAAAGATCCGTTTTGTTTGCTGTTAGCACAACACCAAGCACTCACGACCCTTTCTTTTGATAACAGTTCCTCAGTTTCCCTTTAGGGAAAAATACTTCTCCTAGCTAATGTGGTTCAAGGGTTGTCAATTCTGCCCTTGGTTGCAGGAGTGGGCGTGTGACTTCTGTGATTCTAATCAAGAAAATGTGTTCCCCTAATCAAAATAATTGATTATGTAATGGACATGTTGGGGATCCTAAGAGGAAAGAACTTATTCATATTAGATTGAACATGGAAACTAGAATTCATGGCATACTGTATGTGCTCAATGAATATATTTTTAGGGCAACCATTTGCGACTAAAGAAAGGAAGCCTGAGAATTGAATTAACACTATCAAAGAAAAAGAAAAACTGAGGCCTGATGATAATGTCTGAGTCCTGAATCAAGCCGTATTTAAAACTTTAAGACTTTTGTGAAGGAAAGACTCCTTATTTATAAAGTTGTTGTTGTTGTTACATGCCATCAACTTGGGATCTGACTCATAGCAACCCTATGTTTGCTGTTGTTGTTAGGTGCCGTCAAGTCAGTATCCGACTCATAGCGACCCTCATAGGATTTTCAATGGCTGACTATTTCGGGATTGCCTTGGGAGTGGATTGCCAGGTCCTTCTCCCATTTTTATGGTGCTGGGAATTGAACTTGGGGCCTCAGAGACTGCAGCACAGCGCTCTACCCACTGAGCTAAATCCCAGCCCAGCAACCCTATGTACAACAGGCAAAACACGATTGTCAGTGCTTCTCTGCTGTTTATAGGGTTTTCAATGGCAGATTGATTTTTGGGAGTGGGTTTCCAGGTCCGTCTCCCAAGCCTACAGCACCTCGTGCTCCCAGGCAGTCTCCCATCTAAGTACTAACCAGGTCCCACTCTGCTTAGCTTCCGAGATCTGATGGGATCAGATGCCACAGTGCTACAGCTGCAGGCATTTATAAAGTAGGAAATCATAAAATGACAAGAAAGAGTCTCTAGCTCAGAGATGTATATTACAACAAGGGTGTCCATGTATCAGCCAGCTTTTACTACAACAGTACTGTGTACAAACTATTCCGAAACTCAGTGGCTTAAAATAATGATCATTTCTTCTTGTTCGAATTTCTATGAGTGAGCTGGGAGACCGCTAAATGGACGGAGAGCAGCAGGGCCACTTTGCTTTGTCTGCGTGTTTGACTGTTACAGATTTTTCACTACAGATTTGAGCCATGTCTGGTCCCTGCTTGTTCATTCTGGGCTCTATGGTTAGGCCATAGCTACACATAGGAAGTTCTTGAGGTGATGACACAGGTGTCAGAGGACAGACACAAACATGAGAGTACAGTTCACGCCTGGGTTAAGGGCACAGGCGCTAACTCTCTTTTGAACAAAAGCAAGACACTTGGCTGAGCCCAAAATCATGATCCAGGGAGGTGAATTTCAGCTATGTGAGGTCTAAGCAAAGCTCAAATAGTCAAACCCAGCATCAGCAGACAAGATAAATATACTCTCCATAAGAACGTGAGAAGAGGAGTCAATTTTTTTGGACAAAAACATATTCTTGAACATTATTATTGCTAAGCAGCAAGGGATTTATCAAAAACTAGAAAAATAGCTCAGAGAATGGAGAGGTCCTGCCAGCAGCCACCAGGAGGTAAGTCTGTATGGAGACCTACTGCCTTAGCCCTGAATACAAATTGGTAATTTTCTAATGGGCACATTACAGTGACAGTGGACATTCAACCAAATGACAACACCTATTAGAAAGCTGGAAATACCATGCTAACATTCTCTAGGAGAAATTTCGTACACTGAAAAGAAAGAGGCCAAAGAACAAAATTTATAGGAACATTACACTCAAGCAGAAACACCCAACCAAGAAGAAAAAGGAACAGTAATTAGAGGCTGAAGAAGCCCAAGGAAAGGAACTACTGGCTGGGGGTGACGACTTGGAGACACTTGAAGCAGTCGGTGAAAGTTAAATTCTTAAAGATTTTGAAAAGTTCCAAAAACAATAAAAACTCAGAAAGTGACTTCCATAGTATCTGAAATGTAAGTTATTTATGTCCTTTAAGAAGACGGGGGTTTATCTCAGTTGGTAGAATGCTACTCTGCATGCTCTGAGCCTTGGGTTTAATCCCTAGCACTGCAAAAATGGGAGAAGGACCTGGCAACCCACTTTCCAAACAACCTGCCATCAAAAACCCTATATCTGGCAGAGAAGTACTGACATAGTGCTGGGCTCGGGATAGTGCCTTAGAGTGTTTCCTTCTGTTGTACGTAGGGTCCCTATGAGTCAAACCTGACTTGACAGCACCTAACAACAACAACAACAACAACAATAACAACAACAACAACAACAAACCAACAATGTCCTTTAAAAGAACAACAATGTAGCAAACTGGGGTAAAAAAAAACAAATTATAAAGCACAGGAGGGAAAATTAGAATAAAAGAAATGAGTAGCCACTGGTAAGATTTTACAGGATTTTCTTATAGACATTTTCTTCTTCCTTTTAAAAAATATGTGTAATAGTTCTTACAAGGTAAAAAGAAAGTCCACTGCAGGTAAAGTTTCTATCTTAAACAGAACTGGAACCCAAGGATATATAGAAAAATATTACCATAAAAAGACAAGTAAATGGTAGAGAAGTCTTTGATG
Organism: Pedetes capensis; assembly: GCA_007922755.1. Lineage (NCBI taxonomy): Eukaryota > Metazoa > Chordata > Mammalia > Rodentia > Pedetidae > Pedetes > Pedetes capensis. The sequence goes on from VMDO01001481.1 coordinate 138,381, forward strand.
GGGGTAGGTTGGGGGAAGCGTACAAGAGGGTAAGGGGGAACCTATATGAATAATGAATAACAAAATGTAAATATGGAAATGTCACAATGAAAATCATGTCAGAATGAATCACATTAAGGTGTACATAAAAATTTTTAAAAAACCCCCCAAACAACAACAACCACAAAAAAAAAACAATGCCACACTGAAGACCAAGTTTCCAATGTATGAAGCTTTGGGGGAGACAGTGAAACCATAGCACCCCAAAAGGCAAGTAGAGTTGTCATACAATCAACTAAAACATAAAATTATTCAGAAAACCATGGTGAACATGGTCAGGAAGCATGACATTTAATGAACAAACTTCTCAAAAATACTGTGAACACCAGGTTCATATGGTTTTTATTTAATATGGCTACACCAAATCTGACTACAGACAAGAGTCAGAAGGACACCAAGAAAAATGTGTTCTTTAGTTGAACTTCAGCCGTTAATTAACGGGCCTATCTATTCTCTATGACTCTGGTTGTAGTTAAAAAATTCAAAATAAAAAGTGTAAAAAAAATCTGTATTTTGCTTTTAAAATTTGTATTTTAAACATGGTATATAACTTTATATATGTGTCATGAAACTCATTTAAGCATTTCTTTTTGGAATGCAATTAAACTCATCTTTTTGTACCACTAATGTATAAAACACTACAATACCTGCTTTATTAAAAGGTAGACCAAATTTCTGTCATTTCTTTAGGAAAGGTCCCTGAAGAGTAAATTATTTGATAGCAGTTTGTGAATTTGTTAAAAACTCATAAAGAACTACCATCGGTAGAATGGTACAAGTGCTATCTTTATTAGTATTGATTATATAAATTAGTATTTATTAGTATTGATTACATAAAGATCATTCTAAAGCAACTGCATCAATATATTGACAAAGGAACTGCCAGAAAATCACACCAGATTCAGAAGAGGGCATGGAATCAGGAACATCATTGCTGATGTCAGATGGATATTAGCCAAAAGCAGAGAATACCAAAAAGATGTCTATTTATGTTTTATTGACTATGCAAAGGCATTTGACTGTGTGAATCACAACAAATTATGGATAACACTGTGAAGAATGGGAAACCAGAGCACCTAATTGTATTCATAAGGAGTCTGCACATGGAGCAGCAGGCAGTTGTTCAAACAGAACAAGGAAACACTGGCTGGTTGAAAGTCAAGGAAGACGTGCATCAGGACTGTATCTTTTCACCATACCTCTTCAACTTCTGCTGAGAAAATAATTTGAGAAGCTGCACTTTATGAAGAAGAATGTGGCATCAGGATTGGAGGAAGACTCATAGACAACCTGTGTTATGCAGATGACACAACTCTGCTTGCTCAAAGTCAAGAGGATTTGAAATATTTATCACTGAAGATCAAAGACCGCAGCTTTCAGTATGGATCAGTAAAGAAATCAAAAGATGCATTGCATTGGGAAAAGCTGTTGCAAAAAACTTCTTTAAAGTGTAGAAAAGTAAAGATGTTACATTGAAGATGAGGTGTGCCTGATTCATACCATGGTATTTTCAGCCATGTCATATGGTTGTGAAAGCTGGACATTGAATAAGAGAACCAGGAGAAGAATTGATGCTTTTGAGTTATGGTGCTGGAGACAAATATTGAATATACCATTGACTACCAAAATAACCAACAGATCTACCCTAGAAGAAGTGCAACCAGAGTGCTCCTTGGCAGCCAGGATGACTAGACTGTGTCTTACATATTTTGGGCATGTTGTCAGGAGGGACCAATCCCTGGAGAAGGCCATATGTTTGGGAGAGTGGCAGGTCAATGAAAAATGGGAAGACTAGATGGACTGACACAGTGTCTGCAGTGATGGGCTTGAACATAAAAAAGATCATATGCCTGGCACAGAGATGGGGAATGTTTTGTTTTATTGTACATAGGGTCATTATAAGTTGCAACTGACTTGACAGCACCTAATGATGACAACATTTTACATTTTAAATTTTGTCTTGTTTAATATATGACAATGAAACTCATTTTGTAAATTATTTTGACTGAATTCTTTAAATTTTATATAAATTTTTATTTCTTTGTTAGTTTTAAATTTTTCTTTGTTAATTCTTTCCTTTTTAAAAAATATTTTTGCATTGAGGAGTCAGGAATTTTTTTCAACTAGTATGGGGCTGGGATTTAGCTCAGTCGGTAGAGCGCTGCGCTGCAGTCTCTGAGGTCCCGAGTTCAATTCCCAGTACTGCAAAAATGGGAGAAGGGCCTGGCAATCCACTTCCAAGGCAATCCCGAAACAGTCAGCCATTGAAAACCCTATGAGGGTCGCTATGAGTCGGATACCGACTCGATGGCGCCTAACAACAACAACAACAACAACATTATAGATTGTATAACTATTAGAGATATTTGCTTTCATCATATTCTCCACAAACATTTGATTGAGTACATATGTCAGCTGTTGCTTTAATAATGCTGCATAATAAACATGTCCAAAAGTTGGCAGTTTATGTATTTCTTATGCATGGGACTGCTAGTTGACTGTAGCATTGTTATTTCACTTTGGTTAACATTTCATTTGGTATATAAAATTATAAGGCAAGCTCAAGATAAATGGAGCAAAGAAATATTCTCTGCTCTCTCTAGTCAAAGTACTCCAAAGTCACATTGCAAAAGATGTGGATATTTCATTATCATGAAGAATACATGAAAATTTGGGAGCATCTAATTGGCTACATCAAAGTTTTTTATTTTTAGGAGGAGTTATGGTTCTTCAATGTTAAAATTTTGATGAGAATCAACCAGTTATCATTTCTTTTGTGAATTCACCCATAGTATTTTATGCATAGATATCTTTATATTAAATTCTGGGTGATATTCTAAAAATGAAGTTATAGGTTTAAAATAATATTTATTCAGCAAGAAATCCTTGTAAAAATGTCGAAACTAGTGAATTTTTAAAATCAATTTCTAGTGTTAATGCAATCTAGTCAAAATATGTTGTTGTTGTTAGGTGCTGTCGAGTCAGTATCCGACTCATAGCGACCCTCATAGGGTTTTCAATGGCTGACTGTTTCGGGATTGCCTTGGAAGTGGATTGCCAGGCCCTTCTCCCATTTTTGCGGTACTGGGAATTGAACTCGGGACCTCAGAGACTGCAGTGCAGCGCTCTACCAACTGAGCTAAATCACAGCCCAGTCAAAACATGTAGTACAAATTAATTGTACTTTCTGGAATTGCTTCCCGTTGTGATTTTATTTGTGGAGTAGAATATAATATTTTTTGTGTCTATATCATGTATATTTGAAGAAAATAAGTAATTCCTGCAGGATAAAAGCTTCATCCATGCATATCTCTTTTCCTCTTCAAATATCATCATCCAAAGCTTGTAGTGCTTATTTTGAGTCCCTTGAAAGTCCCTAGAAATTTTTTGATCAATATTCCTTCTAATCCCAATATGTTTTAATATCAATAATTTGATGCTATGTAGATAACACAAATGGTTTCTAGCTATTATATCTTCTTTCCACTGCTCACTCTAAATGAGCCTTTTGGATTTTGCTGACTTCCACATTGAAACGATGCTGCATCCTTTCGTTCCTTTGTATGTTTTGTGCCTGGTTGTGCCTATCCGGCAGATTACCCTTTGCAGTGCCTACTCAGCCCCTTTCTGAGATGCCTTCAGTTAAATGAATTCATTTGAATAAAACTTGGAAAATAGAAGTAAGGCCCACGTGAGCCCAGCTGTATGGGAAATTGGCTCTTCCGCTATATGGAGTGAGGAAGAGTCTTATTCTTTTGGGCAACCAGAAGATGACCTGCAGTTTCGAAGGTGGCCACAGTGTGGCGCTATGAGGTCGACCCCAGGTGTTTTGTGGTGGTGTGTCTTCAGGTCATGTTTGCATTGAAGAAGAGGCTGATGGGTGTACCATTCTCAAGCCCACAATTCTTGACCTGCCTAGAAGTCCCTGTAGATGTTCATCCATCATCATTCTTAACATCCAGAAGAAGTATGAGCCCAGCCAGCTGTGTACTCCTTTTGAAGTCATTCGGGTATTTCAGGGTGACTAGGCAGATAGATGTTCACATCATTCTTTTATTTTGAAGAGTATTTCCATGGAAATTATGAGAAAGGGTGATACAAGCCAGGTCGCCACACTGCCACAACCTGAATTCACATAGTTGGCTTTGTAAATTTTGTTTTGCCTGTAGTCCACGTCATTTGTCTCTGTGTGGGGGAAAAGTGTTGGTTTTGTGAAATGTGCAGTTGCTTGAGCATTACCAGGTGACATCCATATCATTTTGTCTTGCTCCTTTCTCATGATCCTAATGAATTGATTGTGCTCTTGTATATTGTTATCAAAAATAGAAATGTATGGTTTTTCTTCTTGTTGCAAAATGGGATTTGTCAGAGAGAAATGTTCAGAGATTTTTACCTCAGGCAAGATAAATTACTACTATGTGAGCTTGAATTTTTTCTCAAGTGGTATTGGCTTAACTTTGAAATAAATTTTTACTCTACATTGAGTGATACCCATGGGACAATTAACCACTACTTTTTTCTTTAGATACTTAGTGCATTATTTAATGATCTAATAGGAGGTAGAGTTATGCAGATGACACAACTCTCTCTGCTGAAAATAAAGAGGATTTGAAACATTTACTGAAGATCCAAGAACACAGCCTTCAGAATGGATTGCGCCTCAATGTCAACAAAACAAAAATCCTTACAACTGAGTCAGTATGCAACTTCATGCTAAATGGAGATAAGACTGAGGTTGTCCATGATTTTGCTTTACTTGGTTCTACAATCAACACTGGTGGAAGTAGCAGTCAAGAAATCAAAAGACAATTGCATTGGGAAAAGCTGTTGCAAAAGACCTCTTTAAAGTGTTGGATGGCAGGAGTAAGATCTGTGACCAGTCACCAGGTAACAGTTGTGCCCAGATATACCCCTTAGTAAGTTTTGATGCTCATGAAATAAATGTGGCTTCTTAAAGTGTCCTGAGAGAATAGATGAATGATAATATACCATCAAGGGATAGGATTACTTACAGTGCTGAAAACAAAAGAAGTCCTATTTTACATTACTCTTTACACATTCTAATTCTACTGTAGTGTGCCATATTGTTGTTGTTAGGTGCCATTGTGTCAGTGTCCAACTCATAGCAACAGATGAAACACTATTGTCAGTGCTTCCCTGCTATTCATAGGGTTTTCAATACTTGATTGTTTTTTGGGAGTGGGTTGCCTGGTCCTTCTCTCAAGCCTACAGCACCTGGTGTTCCCAGGAGGTCTCCCATCCAAGTACTAACCAGGTTTGACCCTGCTTAGCTTCCAAGATCTGATGCCACAGTGGTACAGGCATACTGGGCTATAGAGGTGAATAACTCTAAGCTCTTTTCCAATCCTAAAATGCTATAGTTCTATAGAAAGAAAGCAAATGAAATGTGAGTCAGAGGAAAGCATTAGCAGCATTCAATATTCATAATTCATACCATACAATATAGATTGCATATTTTTCACTATAAAAAGCAAATTTATTATCATTTAATATCTTTCACCATGTGAACCATCTGAAATTTCTAATAACCTGTGGGAACAGTATTATGATCTTCATACTACTGATGAGAAAATGGGGCTCAGAGGAATAAGCAACTTATTTAAAATTTCAAGCTGGGAGTAAGTAACAAGAATCAAGAGTTGAACCCAGGTTTCTAATTTGATATGAGTTGTCTTACAGTATCATATGTCCATATGAAATGAGCTATTCCACTTCAAGGGTTTTGATTTGTCTGACATGTATATGGTAAAACAAATAAGCCAATAAAATCCATTGAATTATCTGTTAGTTGTTGCCTAACAAAGAAAGGAAATTCAATCTCCTGAATCTGTATTTCCCCAAGAGCTAAATTAAAGAAAAGATGGATTTCTTTTTCTTGTTGTTGTTGTTAGGTGCTGTCAAGTCATAGCGACCCCATGTACAACAGAATGAAATGCCCCTGGACACTGTGCCAAGCACACAATCTTTTTTATGCTTAAGCCCATTGTTGCAGTCACTGGGTCAATCCATCTAGTTAAGGGTCTTCATTTTTTTCATTTACCTGCCACTCTCCCAAACATGGTGTCCTTCTTGAGGGATTGGTCCCTCATGACAACATGTCCATAATATGTAAGATACAATCTAGCTGTCCTTGCTTCCAAGGAATACTCTGGTTGCACTACTAGTAGGATAGATCTGTTGGTTCTTTGGGAAGTCCATGGTATATGCAATATTCATCTCTAGGACCATAATCAAAAGCATCAACTCTTCTTCTGTCTTCTTATTCAATGTCCAGCTTTCATAACCATATGATGTAACTGAAAATACCATGGCATGAATCAGGTTCATCTTCATCTTTAATGTGATGTCTTTACTTTTCAACACTTTAAAGAGATCTTTTGCAACAACTTTTCCCACTGCAATGCATCTTTTGATTTCTTGACTGCTGCTTCCATGGATATTGATGGTAGAACCAAGTAAAGCAAAATCTTGGACAACCTCAATCTTTTCTCCATTTATCATGAAGTTGCTTACTGATCCAGTTGTAAGGATTTTTATTTTCTTGATGTTGAGCCAAAATCCATTTTGAAGACTGTGTTCTTTGATCTTTGTCAGTAAATGTTTCAAATCCTCTTTAGTTTCAGCAAACACCACAACATCACAGGAACACACAAGTCCCCACAGTACAGCAAACTGACAGACAAGTGAGGAGATTTCTTTTTAAGGGATGCTAAATGACATATTGGATAGTAACTTTAAATATTTTCAAAACATGCAGATAATGGATCAAACACATGCTTCGCAATATGCCACTTTCATAGGCTGAGCACATAATTATTTAAGTTTTGCTCAAAGTATTTATTGATAAATCTAAGACAATATGTTCTTCACATCCCTTTAATGTGGGTTTGGCATTAAGCCAATCTGAAAATAGGCTTTCTCAAATTAAGGTTTATTATGTTAGCAATTTGTAGGAGTTGGTCAATTATATCGTGGATATGTTTTCTAGCAAGCCATTCCAGCATCATTGTAGTTCACATGAGACCACTCCATGCTTTCAACATTAGACAGAGAAGGAGAATTTCCACAGCTGTGAGATCCTTAGTGCTGGGCTTGTGATCTCATGATCTGTGGGCCCACCCATCCCACATCAGCACCTGATGTAATCTCTAAGTCAGATGAAATTTAGAATCACAGGTAGAATCACAGGTTATCTCATGGCAAAGTTCTTCCTCCTTTCACATGGGCAATCCAGTGCCTGAAGTAAAAAAACGATAGTAAAAATTGCTACTTTCTCTCACAAAGAAAAGAAATGAAAAGAGGACATCTCAGCTAGTCTGTCCCTCTGGCAAAGATACCACAGATAAAGTATTCGTTTAAAAGGTGCCTTGACCTCGGCAGGCTTAACATTTCCATTTCTAATTTAGTGTCTATGTGGGGCAGTCCTACTCGTATGTTGGAATGTTTTCTAAGCACAAAGTGTGATTGCACTGATTTGACATTTTCTCAGTAATATGTTTAACATGTATACAAGTGAGAGAACTTTTTAAGTCAATTCACATAAGTTATCCTACTAATAACATTTTTTCCAGCATTTAGCATGTCTGGTGAGTATCAATTCCAACATACTTTGTCAACTGAAATAATAAATAAAGCTTACTCCGTTGTGGCGATGCGATGCTAACTAAACATTTTGAAGGTTCTTTGTTTATACTGCATTAAATTCATTCTCTTTAAGTTGAGGATGTCCTCACCCTCAATGGCCTAACTTTGCAGAACTTGTTTGGATGATTTTACTATATCTTTACTCTCAAATTTCCAACTTCCTGAGTTAAAGTTATATTCTTTAAAATTCTCAACAACCTATGTCCCTTTCAGACATCTCCTTTTGATTTAAAGGTGAGACAGGCTTTGTCTGTTGTTGTTAGGTGCCATTGAGTCGTGTCCAGCTCATAGCAACCCTTATAAGGTTTTCAATGGCTGATTGTTTTGGGATTGCCTTGGGAGTGGATTGCCATGTCCTTCTCCCATTTTTGTGGTGCTGGGAATCGAACCCAGGACCTCAGAGACTACAGAGCGGTGCTGTACCAACTGAGCTAAATCCCAGCTCAGGTTTTGGCTAGTCCTAGATTTATACAGGCTGGGATTTAGCTCAGTTGGCTAGAGCACTGTTCTGCAGTCTCTGAGGTCCAGAGTTCGATTCCCAGCACTGCAAATATGGGAGAAGGATGAGGCAATCCACTCCCCAAGCAATCTGGAAACAATCAGCCATTGAAAACTCTAGGAGGGTTGCTACGAGTCAGACAAAACTTGACGGCACCTAACAACAGCAATAGCCTGTGGCCGTAGCCCTGTGGCATCGATCCTGTCAGATCTTGGAAGCTAAGCAGGGTCTGGCCTGGTTAGTACTTGGATAGGAGACCACCTGGGAACACCAGGTGCTGTAGGCTTGGGAGACGGACCCAGCAACCCACTCCCAAAAATCAATCGCCATTGAAAACCCTATGAACAGCAGACAATCACTGACAACAGTGTTTCGCCTGTTGTACATAGAGTCACTATGTGTTGGATACCAACTTGACGGCACCTAACAAAACAACAACAAGATTTATACAGAAGGAATGAGAAGAGTTTCAGACTCAATGGCACCATCTATTGAAATTTCACTGTATGCTATTTAGTGTTGAATCACAAACTGCAGAGGTTTCTTTCCTAGGGTAGGACATTGCCAGTGATAGTTAATTGACTACATTAGTATAAATTTCTGGGATCCAAGTTAGATATAGGCAGGTGCAAACTTGTTATTAGCTGTAAACTAGATATATAAATATTATATAATTCATAAATAAGTTCTAAGAAGTATTAAAAAGCAGGCAGTGAGGGGAGGAAAGAATCCTCCTGGGTTTTGAAGGAAAATGTGTAACCAGATTTACCTCCCCACATAAACAACTATAACACTGATCAAAACATATTGTAAAACTATTTTCCAACATTGGACAACTGGCATAAAAGTACAACGATCCTTGAGAAATGAAAAGTAAATAAAGTGACTCCCACAGTTGGTTCAGCATTCAGAGGTGAGCACTTTCCTCACCAAGGCACAGGAACATGGTCCTCATACAAACATACAAGAAGCCAATGGGTTTTGTTAAGTTGAAGAGAAAGGAGGAATCCCTGGCTGCTGAGTCAGATGAAATCTTGTCAGCTAGAGTCTTTGAACTACCTTGCCTGGGGCTGGGATTTAGCTCAGTTGGTAGAGCACTGCACTACAATCTCTGAGGTCCCGAGTTCAATTCCCAGCACCACAAAAATAGGAGAAGGGCCTGGCAATCCACTTCCAAGGCAATCCCGAAACAGTCAGCCATTGAAAACCCTATGAGGGTCGCTATGAGTCAGATACTGACATCACGGCACCTAACCTAACCTAACCTAACCTAGAGCATTTGAGAGGAAGAAATGCATAAAGAGAGCCCTGGAATATGCACAGAGGTTTGCCTTGCACCTGAGCTGAGACTGAGCTTTGTGTACATATGGCAAGACACATGATGCCTGGTAGAGCCTGGCTTAGGGGCCAAGAGCTTCACAGGGTAACAGAGACCACATGGTACTCAAAGGCGTGGGAATTACAGTCTAGCTAGAGTAGAACGTCATCACTTAACAACATCGACATTTGGTGTGGATTCAAAAGAGGTGATGCTTTGAGAACGGGGAGTAGGCCTTAGAGAAAGAAGTAAGTTCTAGGGAAAAGGACCAATCACATAAAAATCCGCTTTAACAAAGCACAAACCAAGTCTGATAGGACCAAGAGGATGTGCCAGTAATTCATTGCTGTCAAAACAACACTTGACATATTTAAAGGAAGACAGCCTTCAACAGACACCCTATAATAAATCATCCTCAATGTTCTGCATGCACAGAAAAACTAGCTGTGCAAATTAAAGTCAGAAAAATGTGACTGACAACTAAAAGAAAAAAAATAAGCAACAGAAGGAGATACTGAAGTGACCACAGTGTTGTAATTTGCGGGGTGGGGGTGGGGGGATGCTAAAACTATTAATCATGTTCAAGGATTTAAAAGAAATGTGAACATAATGAAAGAACACAAGAATTATCACTGGAGGAGTAGTAACGTCAGCTTAAAACAAAATGGAAGCTCTAGAATAGAGTAGCATACTGTCTAAAAATTACAACGGTACTAGGTGGGGTTAGGGTAGATTGTGGGAATTCTAGATCCAACCTGATAGCTTTAGGAGCTCTGTGGATCCACTGCTCAAAGAACAAATGTAACAGGTGGAAATTACTGGACAAACCAAACCATTTAATGTCTTGGGAAATTGTCCCAATGGTATGCAGCAACATACACCATGAGGACAATAAATTCAACAAAATCTACTAAAACCCTATAGAGTAGTGAGGGTGTATGGGATTTGAACCATAACCCTTTCCCTCACTCCTTTCAGCTTAAGATGGAAAGTCCACTCCAGAAAGGTGCAGATGAGAGCACATGGTGGCTTCTTCCCCCAGGTCCCAATTTAGGACTGCATTACAGCATTTTTTCCAGTAGGGGCAGACCACCTGCCTTTCTCCTCAACTCCAGATTTATGTTGCAGAGGCTGAATTCCAAATGACTGCAGAGAAGAGGTCAGGGAATCCCTTCTTATACCAAGGACCCACTCACAGAAAAAAGGTCCAACCCCAAGGATAGCATGTCATTTCAGCATGATTGTGTGTATCCCAGGCAACTGTGTGTGTCCCAAGGTGACGGTGCTTCTCAAGATGTCCTTGTACATCCCGGGTGACTGTGTATAAGCACCAGGTGACAAACTATCCTAAAGAAAAATCCAAAACTGGAAATGTAATGTGCAAAACCATTAGACCAGAAATAATGTGAACTATTGATGTCAAATTGCTTGGACATTTTTTAAAACACTGGTTAAAAAACACATTGAAATTACAGGAAAAACTGTATTGGTGCCATTCAAATACTGCTACTGAAAACTGTTTTTTTTTTTTCCTCTTAAACATGGCTAGAATATAAAACCAGAAAAATCTGCTTGTAATTTTGAAAGAATTTTTCTCTCTAAAGCAACTGTGTTTTGCATATATGCCCTCAAACACGCAGTCCAAGATGATTCATAAATAGTAAAAACTAAAACACTAGGCTTCGTTTGTTTTGTTAGGTTTTCCTAATAAGGTTAAATTCTCATTTGACACTCCCCCTGCATCAAAACAACTTTTGGTTTCTTTGGTAATATGTACAAATTACTTCATTCTACATCTGTCACTTCTACTCCATCACGTTCTTTAACACACACCACTGATCCCAAGACTTTCTCTGACTTTCCCTTCAATCCTTTGTACATATAGTTTTCTAGTTTGTGTCTTCTAATCTTATTCGCTTATTATTTTGAAATGACTGAGTTATAGGGTCTCAGCCCTTGGTTCACATTAAGTGATCACCCACTTTTGAATTCATTTGCATAGCAGACATGTGAGTAGTAGATTTAGTAAGCAAAACTCTCATTGGGGTGAGCAGATCAAAACTGAGGTAGTTTGCAGGTATCTTTCTACATAGTGGAAATGTTTCTTCCACTTGATTGCATTTGTTAGGTTTTCACCAAGAGAAGGAACTTTTCATTTTCTCCAGTTAGAGGAGGAAGTCAATAGTCCTTGTGATGCAAGAAATGTTATTGTCCTTAAACATAAGCTTACCTTGGAAATGCACAGGCTTATACCCTATTGGGATCTTCAAAGAAGTACAGTAAAGTTAGTACATATATCAGCCAGATACGGTGGGGACCTTCCTAGACAGCACCAGAAGGCCCCTAACTGAATGGACCCTCAAAGCAGGCAGGAGCTGTGCTCGAAAACAGCCCCAGGGAGTAACCAGTTCACCACACTGTGGGTCCCGGGTGGGGTGCTATCCTTGGGAAAAGTGGCCCAAAGCTACCACTGCAAAGCAGCAGGTCTCCCAGAGCTAAGGGAAGGTGTTAGGATGACAAAAATGTCACCACTGATGAGGTTTGGGAATGGAAATACATTATTGGATGGAGGGGACAGGGGAATCAAGAAGTCGTTGCTTGCCCACCTTGCTGAAATGCAAGCTTGCACTCCAGCTCACAGTGACAAGGCTCCTGCTGCTGCTTCATCCTATTTCCTCTAGTTTTCTTTGCAAGTTTCACAGCTGTCCACTGTTAACTGTTAGCTTAGTACCAAATTGCAGACTCTTTTCACCACCAGTCCTGTTTGACATCTCTATGCCATATTAGGACAGGTTTTTGTGTATGTGTCACTGAGGTGCTGAACTCCGACCTCATCCATATTTTGCAAGTGCTCTACCACTGAGCTGCATACCCAGCCCCTTTTCTGTTTTATTTTTTGATTCTATTCTTTTTTTATTTACAATATACTTAATGTATACAAACATAGCCATCCAACAAATGGAGAAAAAGCAGGCTATACTGATAAAGAACATGCAACAAGAATTTAAAATTTCTGAGTTTTTCCTAAAATTTACAAGTCTTGTTATCATCCTCAAAAAATTTAATCCTTCAGTATTGAGATTTCTTCTCTCTCAACATGTAACAGGAAATAATAATACCTAATACTACCCCAATGGGAGAAAGATGTGACAATCCACTCTCAAGGCAATCCCGAAATAATCAGCCATTGAAAACCCTATAATGGTTGCTATGAGTCAGACATGACTCCATGGCACCTAACAATAACAATACTACCCTAACTTCCTAAAGTTTTTAATTTTAATTTATTTATAAATGTTGGTGGGGGCACAGAGTTGTAAGGCTTTTACTATCTCCACTATGTAACTTTTATATCATTTTCACTTACATATTTATCAACTTACATGTTGTACAAAACCATATTTCCCATATATTCATATAGTTGTAGCATATATTTTGAGGTTTTCTTCTCCTCCTTTTCCACTCTACTTTATTTCTGCTTCCCCTACACTATCCCCCAAACTCCACTCCCATCCACTGATCCCCTCCCCACTTCTTTCAACATTGCTTATATTTTCCCTTTTTAGATATGTATGAATGTTCATTTTTATGTCTTCATATGTATAGCTTCATGTATGTGTATGTATGTGTGTGTATGTATGTATATATGTATGTAGTCTTGCTGTAAGTTAGATTTAGCTCTGACATATGAGTGAGAACAGGGTATTTCTCTTTTGCGGACTGGGTGAGGTCACTTAAGATGATGTTCTCCAGTTCTGCTAACTTTGCTGCAAATGTCATATTTTATTTTTTTGTCTTGAAACAGGGTCTTGCTAAATTACACAGGCTGCCTCTGGCCTCACACTTGAGATCTTCCTGCCGCCACCTCCTAAGTTGCTAGGATTACAGGCTTGAGCCACTGTGCCCAGCAGTGAGCATATAGCATTTAGCATTTAGGCAATAAGGCTACATAAGAATTCAACAAAAGATTGTTAATAGGCAAAGCTTAATTTAACTGAGAGAAAGAAGGCATTTTAAATGTTAATACATGAGTACATTGGAAAAATAGGGGAATATATCCAAAATATGCATATAAGTTTTGCTACATATTAGTCAAAATGTTCTCTAAACTTCATAAGTTGATGAAAGTATAACCAAAAGTGATGTAATACTTGCATAATGGAAAAAGCAAATGCCGTATTAATTTGAACCCCACCAAAACTTACCAATAAAGAGAAAAAATTGACTTATGTGTCTATGATTTATTCTTACCAATAATGTCACATTTGCTTTGGATGAGCTGACATATATCAATAAGTATAATTTTGTAATAATTACAAAATTAGTGTGGAATTACAGCCCAATACTTAAACATTGACCAACAAACAAACTTTATCCATAATTTGTTGGAATGCAACTAGGACTTAGAAATCTTGAAATAATAGAGTAGGATTTTGTCTTCTCACCTAGAAAATATAGCATCAAAAATATTTGTTGTTGTTTGGTGCCAACATAGCCCCATTGTACAACAGAATGAAACACTCCCCAACACATGATCTTTTTATGTTTAAGACCATGGTTGCAGACACTGTGTCAGTCTATCCAGTTGAGAGTCTTCCTTTTTTTCATTGACTTGCCACTCTCCCAAACATGTTGTCCTTCTCGAGGGAATGGTCCCTCCTTGACATGTCCAAAATATGTCAGACATAGTCTAGCCATCCTTGTTTCCAAGGAGCACTCTAGTTGCACTTCTTCTAGGACAGATTTGTTGCTTCTTTTGGCAGTCCATGTTATACTCAATATGTGTCTCCAGCACCATAACTCAAAAGCATCAATTCTTCTCCTGCCTCCCTATTCAATGTCCAGCTTTCACAACCATGTGATGCAGCTGAAAATACCATGGCATTAGTCAAGTGCACCTTTGTTTTCAATGTGGCCTCTTTACTTTTTGACACTTTATATAGGTCTTTTGCAGAAGCTTTTCCTAATGCAATGTGTCTTTTGATTTCTTAACTGCTACTCCTGTGAGTGTTGATTGTGGTCCAAGTAAAACAAAATCTTGGACATCTTCGATCTCTTCTCCATTTATTATGAAGTTGAATGCTGATACAGTTGTATTTTTGTTTTATTTATATTGAGGCTCAATCCATTCTGAAGGCTGTGTTCTTTGATCTTCATCAGTAAATGTTTCAAATTCTCTTTACTTTCAGCAAGCAGAATTGTGTCATGTGCATAATGGGGGTTGTTAATGAGTCTTCCTCTAATCCAGATGCTGTGTTCTTCTTCAGAAAGCCCTGTTGCTCAGATTATTTGCTCAGCACAGAGATTGGAGAGGTATGGTGAAAGGATACAGCCTTGTGGCACACCTTTCTTGACCTTAAAACAGACATTGTTTCCTTGTTCTGTTTCAATGACTGCCTCCTGTTCCATGTACAGATTCCTCATGAGTACAATTAAGTGCTCTGGTATTTGCATTGTTAGCAATTATATCCATGATTTGTTATGATCCACACAGTCAAATGCCTTTGCCTAGGCAATAAAACATAGATAAACATCTTTCTAGTATTTTCTGTTTTCAGATAATGTCCTTCTGATGTCAGCAATGATATCCCTGGTTCCACACCCTCTTCTGAATCCAGCTTTTTTCCACCAGTTCATTGTAGGGAGAAATTGGGAGGAAATTGGGAAAACCCCCCAAACTGGGAAAACAGTTTTTGAAGATCTGGTTTGTAAATTAGAGATCTAGGGAAAATGAAAGTAACTTGGTTGGACGTTTGTACAAAACCCTTCACAAATCCCCGAACCTGGTTTGATAATTGGACTCACAGCTGATTGGCTCAGGCCATTCCCTGGGTGAGCTACATTAGGAGCTGCACTGTGGCAGCTTGATCCCTTTTTCACCTAGACCACCGATGAGGAAAGAGCGCCCTCTCTCTCTCTCTCTCTCCTGTGACCATCAACAAGGAAAGAACCCGCTCTCCACCTAGACCATCAACATGGAAGCATCTGCCCTTGAGGCTGTATAAGAGCTGCTAGCACTTAAAGCAGTGCTCTTTGGTTTCTCTCCACCCTGATATGGGCAGAGAAATAAAGAGCTGTGTTTGTTCCCGCAAAACAAAAGCACCTGAGGCTTTTCCTTTCTCCCATCTCTGCCATCTGAGGGCCACAGGAGTCCTTGCCCCTCACCCGAGGGTCCTGAGTGAACTGTGTTTAGTATCTGTGCGCATGGCAGCATCACCCATCCGAACATCCAGGCTGAACCAGGAGGTGCATGCCCCAGAGTTCTGGGTCTACATATTGCTGTAGTAGCCTTTGAATGATCTTTAGCAAAATTATGCTTGCTGTTACTTGGTTCCCCTTTCTTGGGAATAGGCAAAAATATGGATCTTTTCCAGTCAGTTGGCCAGTAGCTGTTTTCCAAACCTTTTGGTATAAATAAGTGAGCACTTCTAGTGCTGCATCTGTTTGTTGAAAGATCTCTATTGGCAGTCCATCAATTCCTGGAGGCTTTTGTTTTGGCTATTCCTTCGAGGCAGCTTCCACTTCATCCTTCAGTACCATTGGTTCCTGATCACATGCAACTTCTTGAAGTGGCTGGTTACCCACTAATTCTTTTTGGTATAATGACTCTATGTGTTCCTTCTATCTTCTTTTGATGTTTCCTGCATTGTTTAATAGTTTCCCTGTAGAATCCTTTGGAATAGATTTAATAACATGAATAACCTCTCTACTGATAGCTCCAAACATTGCTTAGAGAAAGAAAGAAGATTTCAATGAATGGAGAAGGAAATACATGTTCATGAATTAGAAAATAATGTTGTTTAGGTGTCTATTGCCCTATAATTGATCTATAGACTCAATGAATTATATAGCATAATTTTTCAAGAAGTTATAAAATTTATGTGGAAATGAAAAGGACCTAGAGTAGCAAAAATTATCCTGAATGAGAAGAACACAGTGCAGGACACACGCTCCCTAATTACAGACTTAAGACAGAGCTAAAATAATCAAGATGGGAGGTAGGGTTGGCAAGATGATAGACAAATGAGTGGGTCCAAATAAATAGGTCAGAAATGGACACACATATATATGGTGAATTGATTTTTAAGAAAAATGCCAAATCTATTAAAGGGGGAAAGAAAATCTTTTCAATAAATAACATTGATACAACTGGAGGATCATACAGAAAAGCAATTAACATGAAATCCTGCCCATTATCATTCAAAAGGTTAACTTATGATGAATAACAGTACCAAATGCTACAGAACAAAACTTTAAATGTTCTGTTACAAAACATCAGAGAATGTCTTCATGATCTTGGGCTGTGCACAGATTTCTTATGGACACACAAAGTATAAACCATAAAAGAAACAATTGGATAAACAGAACTTCATCTAAATTTAATACTTCTACTCTTTAAGGAATACTAGGAAATAAAATGAAAATGCAAGCCACATTCTGGGAGGAAATTATCTATCTTACTATCTATCAATCTGTCTTTCAATTTATCATCTATTTGTCTGACAAAGGACTTAGCTTATGGATTTATTTAAAGACTCCTACAACTCAATACCTGCAGCAGTACCACTGTGGCATCTGATCCCGTCAGATCTCAGAAGCTAAACAGGGTCAGGCCTGGTTAGTACTTGGGTGGGAGGCTGCCTAGGAACACCAGGTACTGTAGGCTTGGGAGAAGAACCCAGCAACCCACTCCCAAAAAACAATCAGCTATTGAAAACCCTATGAATAGCAGAAAGGCACTGACAATATTGTTTTGCCTCTTGTACATAGGGTAACTATGAGTCGAATACCGACTTGATGGCACCTAACAACAAAAACAACTCAATAATAAAAAGTCAAATATGGAACATAGGTATATTACCAATATAGATTCTAAAGCACTTTGTAAGTAGTTACCAGAGCAACAGTGCTATTTTATTAAAGAGATGAAATATTAGGCAGGCAAGGAGCCAGCTGAAAAACTAAAGAGCTACTGTAGCTATTTGAATGTCTGAAGTTATAGATACTTTTCTTTGATTATTCTACAAGTGAATAATGGCTCCAAGGACATTAGGAGTATTACAGAGAAAATATTGAGAAAATGAGCCACAATCCTTCCATGCAAATTTCCACATCAGCCAGCAATGAAACAATAGACTTCCAAATGGAAAGCAGAGACACCTGTGTTTACAGCAGAGCTATTGCTATAAATAGGAGCAGAGCCAGTCTTCACAGGGCCTCAGGTTTCTTTTGTAAAACATGGAAACTGGACAACAGAACCCCCAATATTCCTTCCAAAACCAGCCTCCAGTGTTTTATTCATACATTCACATTCTGAGGATGCCTAAAAGATGTCTATGCATTTTAAGAGACATGATTTAGTTATTACTCTTCAGAGTTGCATTAAAATATGATAGCAATGTGTAGTGTGGCATTCACTCAAGAGGTGGCATTAATCCAATGAATGCTAGCACCACCATGTGACAGGTAGGACATTCAGCAACTCAGGAGGTGGAGGCAGGAGGATCTCAAGTTCGTAGACTATAACTTAGTGAGAACTTGTCTCAATATAAAAAAAACATATAGTTCAAAAAGGGGCTGGGTGTGCAGCTGTGTGGTAGAGCACTTGCAACGCATGTGCAAGACCCTGAGTTCAGTCCCCAATAGTCCCCCCCCAAAAAAAAGAAAGAAAAGAAAGAAAGAAAAAGAAAAGAAAACCTAAAAAAAGAAAGAAAAAGAAAAAAATCAAGAACATTGTGGAAATCCAATGACGATAGAGGCATGAGTGTGTGACAGAACCTCCAACATGCTAACGACTGTACACACTCATGATGAGTTTGACACTCATGGCACGGTGTGTGACGTGCACAGAGAAGATCCAGGAGGCCTTGCACAGCAACTGGTCCTGCTTCCTCTGCTGTGGTGTTGGAACAGTTTAAACGCTTGCCACAGAAGTCTACCAACAATGTGCACGTGAGACAGGAGTCAGCAGAATAAGTATAGGATGCATTCTTAAAACAGAAAAAGGGAAAGCTTTTGTCCCAAGATTTGTGGACATTTTTTAGCCCTCTCGGTATATTTGCAAGAACCACTGATACACAGATGAACCAAAATCTCTCTGCTCATTGGATGGTCCAGTAGAAGAGACTCCTATAAACAAATGAAGGTATCTATAAACTGCAAAAGGAATTCAGATCCAACTACTGCCCAAGGAGGAGCTTCAAGTCCCTGGTGTGTCCCAGACCAAGCAAACAGTTTCATATGGAAGCACTGTGGTGTTTGTCATTCCAAGGGTATGTGACTTGAATAAAGGGCAGGAACGTCCTGGAAGTCTGTGTGCTAAGCCAGTTTTTTCAGGGTCATTCGTATTTCTTTTCTCTTTTTAAAGGAAACATCTGTTTTAGAAAAATTTATCTAGAAATAGGCTGGAATGATTATAAATTATTTGGTAATTTAAAAAATCCAATATGTTCTTAAAGCACTATCTTTCCTTGTCGGGGTTCAGCTCAGGCCCAGCAGAGGTCAGAGCCTTGCCCTGACACCAAGTGAGTATCGGGGACCCACTGGACCTGGTTGGTGTAGTGGCCGGAGGCACCAAAGAGATCTTCTGCGGGAAACAGGAGAGAGAAAGTTTATTGGGTTACTCCCCAAGTGGGGTGCAACCAGCAAGCAGCCCCTATCAAGTGCTCAAGTGCTAGCTCTAAGCCTGCAGCATTCTATTCCACTGGTGGAACAGCTCAGCCTTAAAGGCACAGCTACAAGCAGTTGGTGTTCCGCTGGGCTAGAGGTCCGGTGGTCTTGACTCTTGTAGCTCGCCTTCTCTGCCTCCCTCCTTCCCAAGGATGGGAGGAATTGGGAGGCTCTTCATGGCTTGCTTGTAGCCTTAAGCACTTCGGGGCCCCTGGTCTTGACTCATTGGCTTGCTAGGTGGTCATCCACAGGATTGGGGAGTGCTGTATCAAGGTGATGGGGTCCGGTAGCAGGTAAAAATAAGAGGGTCAAGGTGGGGTCCAGGAGTTTGCTTATATAGGCTCCTGGGAGGGGGTGTGTACCGGGATTAGCACCGGGGTTAGCAATCAGGGCACACTCCTAACAGGTATAGCAGATAAACTATCATAACTGCCAGATAGGGGCAGTTATTTAATAGAGGTGCTAGGGGTAATCAATCAAATTCGAGGTGGTTGAGGCTGGTAAGGCTGGTCAGGGGCCATCTTTGCTCACTCGATGGGAGGGGGGATAAAAGAGTTAGTAGAACGTAGCCTGAGTGTTAGCTCCTCATGCTGGTTAGAGGGACCCTATTTATGGGGTGCTTTAAAAATCCCCAACATTTTCTATTTTCCATAATGAATCTTCCTCATTTTGAGATACAGTTGGTCTGTGTGTTCTGCATCCACGGATTTAACCAACTGACAAATATTTGGAGCCCAGTGCTGTGGTCAGTACCTATAATCCTAGCCACTCACTGCTTGGGAGTTGAGACAGGAGGATGGCAGGTTTGAGACCAGAGGCAGCCTGCACAACTTAGAAAGACTCTATCTCAAAGAGGAGGCTGGGGGTGTGGCTCTGTGGGGGAGTGCTTGCCTAGTATGCATGAGGCCCTTGGTTCAACCCCCAGTACTTCAAAAAATAAAATATAATAAAATAAGAAAAATAAAAAGGAAAAACTGCAACTGTACTGAGCATGTAGGGACTTTTTTCTTGCCATTATTCACTCAGTGACACAGTGTAACAAATATTTACATAGCATTTACATTGTATTAGGCATCATAAATAATGAAGAGTTGATTTAGACTATGCAGAAGGGTATATATATGTGTGTGTGTGTGTGTGTGTGTGTGTGTGTGTGTGTGTGTATATCTCATAGGCAAATACTACATTATTTGATGTAAGAGATTAGACATCTGCAGATTTTGGTAACCATAGGGGCCCTGGAGCCAACTCTTGCAGATACCACGGGATGACTGTATTGCATTTCTATCTTGAAAATAATGTTTTTTCTGTTCTTTTAAGTCTGCATAGTGTCACTGAAACCACACTGACACACTATCGGAAATACAGCATATTTTCCAGGCAGTTTGACTCAAGGACATGACAAGAGTTAGTTTGTCTAACTAAAAGAAAAAATAAATACAATCTCCTTGCTGAAAAGAGCTGCCACACTCATTTCCTTCCTCTTCTGTAATACAGAAGAATATTGAGCTCAGGTAAGATAGAAATAAATTTATAATAATAGTGTCTTTCAACAGTATAAACAATATGATTGAATGTGTGATGAGTTTTGCATAACTAAACCAGTTCCATTCCCATTTCTGTTGGCAACATCACAGTAAGTTAAACTGACAGAAAATTCAGTGGCATGGCATTTGGGGACACCAACATAATAAATGTGATTTGGCTGAGTACTTGTGCACTCCAATTAAGTTTACTCTGTTTTGATTATAGCTGAACTACTTGAGCTGTATTTCATGACACATGGCATATTTACATATACTTCGCCTTCACATTATTGTATTTTTAACACAATGCTGCAGATAAACACTAATTTAGGCATGCATTTTGAAATAATTTAGGGAAATATATCATCAATGTTCATATTACACATTCTTATCCATTCTCTATTCTTGCGCAAATAGGAGTAAAGATGCAATCTAGGTATCAGCTAGGATTTGGTCAGAAAACCAGATACCATGCAAGGTATTTTAAGCAGGAAAGAGTACCAACATGGGGAAATGTAATTGGACATAATTATTGCAAGGTCAAGAAAGCTGAAAAGAATATGAAAAATCAGAAAATAGAAGAATCTCAGCAAACTTCCACCAATGATCCACACTGCC
This sequence comes from Pedetes capensis, assembly GCA_007922755.1. Classification (NCBI taxonomy): domain Eukaryota; kingdom Metazoa; phylum Chordata; class Mammalia; order Rodentia; family Pedetidae; genus Pedetes; species Pedetes capensis. Next base: position 159,715 of record VMDO01001481.1, read on the forward strand.
TACAGCATTGTAAGCGGACACCTGAAAGCTACTGGCAAAACTCCACATCGGCCATCTGCAGACACCCAGCTGCTCCCAGAGAATGATGGTTTTTCCATATCTCTCCCTTTCAAATCTCACATGAATGCCTTTCATTGGCAGACTTTACATCAAGTTCCAACTGGCCAGTAAATCTGGTTTTTGTAGCATGCAAACTGTCAAGCCCTGTGTTGCAAGACAGAATTAAAAGAACTGGGGTCACCCCACATATTGAGACACTACATATCTAGCTCGGTCTTCAGACACCTATACATAAATTTCCCAACAACAACAATATTATGCTTTTGACTAACTTATGGGACAATCCCTCAATCTAATCAAGATGTGCTCAATTTCTCCCTCAAAAGATGAGACACGAAAAACCTAATGTCACAATTTCCATCTCTGGATTTTAATTTTCTATCTCCAGCACAATTTTCAGCCTGAGCTGGAAGTTTAATGATGAATAATCCTTACACAAGCTAGTAAAAGATGAGGGAAAGTAATTTAGCAAATACATTTATATGTACTATAGATGTATATGATCAAAAAGTCTGCATGAAAGAGGACTTCCAAGGCTGTTTCAGAAAGTGGCAGGAATGATGGCATAGTGTGTTCAAAGACAGGAAGAGTATTTTGAGGGGGGTTAATGGCAATGTGTCTTTTACTGTATTAATTTTTAAAAATTTAAACATTCACCATATCTTTTGATCAAGCCTCATATAGTACATACGTAAAATGTATGGGGGAAGAGTAGTTACCAGTCTTTCCATAATTGATCATAAAGCTGGAACAGGTCAGAACTTACTCCTATCCCACATTTCATACTCACTTGGTCCTTAGCCTGCATTTCAGGTGTATGTGGGCTTTCCCCTGGAGAGAAGCCAACCCCAGCCTTCTTTCCTTGGTGGTGGAAGGCAGTAGACAGATCTGGGACAGTAGGGGTCTATTGGCTAACTGGATTCTCATTGGCAATATTAGAGGTAACAAGAGGCACAGTCAGTCCTCTTGCATCCTTGACACACGTCTGCCTCCTTGATGTCAGCATCAGCCCTATTTCATTTTCTCTGAATAATCAGGATATGTCACTTCTGCCAGTATAGTGTGTCTTCTTTGTCACCTCAATGACATTGAAAGTTCAATGTGTCCAAGTTATAACCTGAACTCCAAGGTCCATGTGGCTCCCGGTAAATCTTCACTTTCACGGAAACCAAGATTTCAGAACCTGCAGAGCCCAAGGGCATGAGAAGAGAAAGCTGAACTTTTCAGAATTGCTTAGTGAGAAGATGCAGAAGAGTCAGGCCCACTTCTACTCCTTGTCTCTCAAATTTGTTATTTCCTGCTATTGGAGAAAGTGTCATGTTCACAGACACAGGCATTTGTGTAAATTCTGCAGGGTATTATCTCCTGGATGGTATAAAACTGTGTCTTTGTTAGGCTATTCCATTTTCCTATCAAGATAGCTTTTATTATTATAAAATTAAGTCCCTGGGTCAGGCATGGTGTCATCACCATATAATCCCAGCACTCAGAAGATAGAGCCACAGGAGGACTGCAAGTTTAAGACCAGCCTGAACTACACAGCAAGACCCTAGTTCAATAGTAATAGTAATAATAATAATAATAATAATAATAATAATAATTCCTTCATCATGAGTGGTGAGTTCCTTATGCCATGATAGTGAATGAAGTATCATTAAGCCTATATGATATGATTCAGCCTGCAGCCGTACTACTGTGGCATCCGATCCCATCAGATCTCAGAAGCTAAGCAGGGTCAGACCTGGTTAGTACTTGGATGGGAGACCATCTGGGAACACCAGACGCCTTAGGCTTGAGTGAAGGACCCAGCAACTCACTCCCCCCAAAACAGTCAGCCACTGAACGCTAGTTTTCAATCACAATGAGTCAGACGCCAACCTGACAGCACCTACAACAACAACAATGATGGTTCAGGCAGAAGCACTGAGAGCAGGGAGAGCTAATCCACAGCAATAGCTATTACTGTGAGGACATGTAACTCTCTCCTCCATCATAGAAGAGAGCTAAAAGTTTAATGATTGATAATCCTTATATAAGCGAGTAAAAGAGGAAATGGGGCAATAACTTAGCTAATGTTGTTGTTAGGTGACTAAGAGTCCAGTCCACTCATAGTGGCCCTATGGATGCAGAACAAAACACTCCCTGATTCTGTGCCGGCACAAAATCTTATTTATGTTTAATCCCATTGTTGTAGACACTGTGTCAATCCATCTAGTTAAGGGTTGTCCTTTTTTCGTTGACCTGCCACTCTTCCAAATATGATGTCCTTCTCCAGGGATTGGTCCCTCCTGACAACATGTTCAAAATACGTAAGATACAGTCTAGCCATCCTTGCTTCCAAAGAGCACTCTGGTTGCACTTCTAGGATGGATCTGTTGGTTCTTTTGGCAGTCCATGGTTATATTCAATATTTTTCCCCAGCACCATAATTCAAAAGCATTGATTCTTTTCCTATCTCCCAATACTCTTATGTATATACATCATCAGATGTATATACATCTGTATAAGATGATTGGTTAGTTGCTCTGGAAAACGTTGCCCTATCAGGGTTCAGTGTTTGTCTCCGATATTGTCAGGCTGGACATTCAGCACTGATCTCAACTAGATCATCATTGATTAGCAGAAGCCTGTGTTTTCAACTGCATTATTAACTTCAATCCTATTTCCAGGGCAGAACTCCTTAATTTGTGAGTCAATACAGCAAGCGCTGAGGTGGCAGGGGAAAGGTGCTGATTGACAGTCACAAAGAATGACCTTTCATTAGCATTCCCATGAATGGAAAATAAATATTTTCATACTCTGTGCGTTCTGATAGCTTCATTCCTCAACCTTCTTGTCACTTGTCCTCTAGATTAATTCCTTCCAAACCCTTAGCCACCTGGCCAAATAATTAGTTACTGACCATGAATTAGTACAGAACTTTCTCTTTCCTCTCATGTTTAATGTAAAACAAAGTACTTGGAGTTCTTTCCACTGAAAGTATATCTCTTCCCCCTGAGGGAGCCTTGAAGCCACAGCATTCCAAATGTGGTGAGTGCCAGCATATCTTGTGGAACCAACTTAAACCAAGTGCAGTTGTTTACTTTGTCAGTCAACTAGAGAGAGGAAACTCTCCATAAAGATATACTATGACAACGAGGGGGAAGTAGCAATACAGTTGGAATAGGTTGGATGGGAATGTGAGCCATCTGAACACTAATGTTGACTATGTGTTCAGAAACTACTCACATCTGACCTTGTGTGTAGGCAATTTCCACTGGAGGAAAAGGGCTTCCACATTGGCCCATTGTTATGACCTGATACAGCAGAAAAAAAATATTTATGGTGATGTGATCACAGGCTACCCCATGATTGGGCAGTTAGTCCCTACTAAGATTTAGGAGCAAACCAGGAGTTGTTTTGGAAAAGGAGAAAGTTATGTCCTGGAGGTGGTCTGGTATTGCTCTAAAATCTGAGTTCTTCTCAGTGAGTCTCTTATGGGGGCTTGTCAGTGACTCCATGTAACATTCCTGTCTGCACCATAGATGATTCGGCTCCATGTGGATCTATTCATTATAAGATGAAGTTAGCAGAGGGGTTTGGCCAAGGGGACAGCCTTAAGGAATGCTTAGTAGGTGAGTGAGAGAAGCATGTTCAAATATAGTATAGGTTGCCTCCAAAATCCAAAATGGCCTCCAAAATCCAAAGCATGTCATTTCTTCCTTAGAGACTGGTAGTAAAAAGTGAAGAAAATTTCACATCAAATTCGTTGACATTCAATTTCCAATTGAATTTTATATCTCAACAATCCTAGACCACTATGTTGTTGTTAGGTGCTATCAAGTTGGTGTCTGACTCATAGGGACCCTAGTGTCAGTGCTTCTCATAGGGTTTTCAATGGCAGATTGATTTTTGGGAGTGGATTTCCAGGCCCTTCTCCCAATCCTACAGTATCTGGTGTTCCCAGGTGCTCTCCCATCCAAGCACTAACCAGGCTTGACCCTGCTTAGCTTCCAAGATCTGACAGGATTGGATGGCATAGTGCTCCAGCTGCAGGGGTAGACCACTATGCAACTAGAAAATTCATTAGACCCCTGATTTTTAGTGAGGTTATATTTTAACATCTCTCTTACATATATCTGAGTAAGGCCTCTAAAGTATTTTCTACATCTTGCTCATCTGATTTTATCAGGATGATGCCATCAATATAGTGAACAATCTAAATGTTTCATGGGTCAGTGATGTAATCAAGGTCTTGTGGATTAGAATATGACACTCACTAGATAATTGACATAGATCAGTGAAGGTGCACTGCTGTTCCTGTAGGTGGAAAAAATAGTTCTCATTTTCTTTATCAATTAGAATAGATAAAAAGAAACTTTCTGCATCAGTGGTTGAATACCTGGTCTATAAGTTACTGCAATTAGAATGAATGTCTGCTTAAATTTACAATAATCCACTCATTCTCCAAGATCCATCTGTCTTTTCCATAAGACAATTAGGTGAATTAAATCACAATGTAAAAGGACTCAATTCTTTGGCATCTCTCAATGCTTTTATGAGGAAATTAATTTCTGCAGTGTCTCTAGGGACGTGTGGTTGACTTTTCTTTACTTTCTGATCATGGTTGTAGGTCTTCCACTTGTCATTTCCTTCCATTAAAAGCCCTGCCTCCATGAGGATATTCTGCCAGTTTCAAATGATGTCTAAATGGAATATGCAATCACAAACAGGGAATATAACCACTGTGGCTTTTCAGACCCACTGAGATCACTGTGGAAAAGATGTGGGCCAAAACTCCATAGACTGCTACATGTCTCCTCTAGGATATAGTTGCATTTCGGCCTCACATTTCAGCCCAAGTAAATTGTTCCATAAATCTCCAAGTATCCGGATAAATCCATTTCTCCAATTTATAGTCACAGTCACCACATCAAAAAAAAAATGTCCTGTTGGGAATCTGGGGTGAAGATTTACCACAAAGGTGAATGACAATGATCTCACAAGGACTTCTTTCAACGGAATGGCACATCACTTCAAAGCATGCTTGGTCATTGAATTGGTTTAGGTCTGGCAATTAATTAGGGGGGTATCACTGCCATTATTTTTAATTAAGACCTAGGCATTTTTGGATTATATATTTTAAGTAATATTTTATCAAGGTTTTTAACTTTTTCAACCTTGAAGTCAAAACCAGTTGTTCTTGTTCTTAGGTGCTGTCCAGTATGTCCCAACTCATAGTGACCCTTTGTACAACAGAACAAAACACTCTCTGACACTGTGCCATGCCTGGCACTATGTCAGTGCTTCTCTTCTGTCCATAGAGCTTTCAATGGCTGATTGTTTGGGGTACAGAATGCTGGGTCCTTTTCCCACTTTTGTGGCACTGGGAATGGAACACAGGGACTCAGAGCATGGAGAGCAAGCACTCTACCAACTGTTAAAGCCCAGCCCATAACCAGTGAGCCACAACCAAAAATATCTGCAAATAAAACCATTCTGATCACCAATCAAATTAAGCTGCTCATTTCAGTAATTTCTCCCACTTGATCCTGGTGTTTCAGTGTTGCCCCTTGTTTCTGGTACTCTGTGATTTTATCATTCTTTTTAAAGTATACAACCTTTTCTTTGATGGTGTCTTCCACCATTATCCTTGGCCTGTAGAAATCACTCACTCTGAAACATTTAAGCACAGTTTTATTCCCTTATTGGTATATTTTCCCAAAGTCTTTGGAAAGAAGTACCTTCTGGCTCCTTCTTGGACACATGATAGAGGGAACTAATTATTGGGGATTTTTAAAATCTACCCCATAACTAGGGTCCCTCATACTAGCCTGAGGGACTGACCTCTAGGTGACCCTAGGGCCACATCCCACTCACTCACTCCTATCCCTCCCATCGAGTGAGCAAAGATGGCCCCTGAAAAGCCTGACCAGCCTCAACTACCTTAATCCTGATTGGCTACTCTTAGCATCTCAGTTAAATAACTGCCCCTACCTGGCAGGTATGACAGTTCATCTGCTGTACCTGTCAGGAATGTGCCCTGATTGGCTAACCCCAGGGCACACCCCCCTCTGGGACCCTATATAAGCAGGCTCCTAGACCCCCTTCACCCTTTCATCTCTCACCATCCCTCAACTGCTACCTGGACCCCATCACCTTGATCCAGAGCTCCCCAATCCAGCGGAAGATCTCCAAGCAAGCCTACGCGTCAAGACCAGGGGCCCCGAAGTGCCGAAGGCTACAAGCAAGCCATGAAGAGTCACCCAATTCCTCCCATCCTTGGGAAGGAAGGAGGCAGAGAAGGCGAGCTGCGAGAGTCAAGACCAACTGACCTCCAGCCCAGCAGAACACCAGCTGCCTGTAGCTGTGCCTTTAAGGCTGAGCTGTTCCACCAGTCCAGAGCTAGCACTTGAGCACTTGACAGAGGCTGCTTGCTGGTTGCACCCTACTTGGGGAGTAACCCAATAAACTTACCTCTCCTGTTTCCTGCAGAAGGTCTCCTGAGGTCCTTCTTTGGCACCTCCGGCCATTATACCAACCCGGTCCAGTGGGTCCCCGATTCCCACTTGGTGTCAGGGCAAGGCTCTGACCTCTGCCAGGCCTGAGCCAAACCCCAACAACTAATGAATTAATTGTACCTGATGCATTTATTCCAATAATATTGTCTCCTTTTAAGTCATTGGATTCATTTCTCTGTTGTACAAAAGAAGATCTTATATCTCAACTTCATTAAGTGTAGAAAAACTATGAGTCCAAGTTTCAGTTAACCAACCAATTAAATTGAAGTCATCTTCAGTTGTTTGAACCACTACACACTAAATCTAGAATCTTTGATGTGTCCAGGAAGAGCAATAAATTTGACTTATTTCAATGCTATATTTATTTCTTGGTCTTTATTAGAGTCCATTTCTCATGTATATTCCTTGGGTGTCTCCTAAAACAAATTAGTAAAAATCTTACTGTTCTTTGGTGTCCATGCCCTCTCCTGTTGAGTGTGAATTGGTGGTCCTAACCTGGAGATAGAAAACCAAAAGGGAAGAACATACTCTGTTTTTCTTAAGCTTAATTAATTGAAGAAAAAATTTAAGCTTCAAGTGGTAATAGTGAGGGATTCTACAGAGAAAATGTCAAATGATACAGGAAACATCAAAAGAAAATGGAAGGAATACACAGAGCTATTATACCAAAAAGAATTGGTGGATAACCATTTTAAGAGGTGGCATATGATCGAGAAACAATGATACTGATGAAAGAAGTGGAAGCTGCCTTGAAGGAACTGATGAAACACAAGCCTCTAGGAATAGATGGGATATCAATTGAGATGTTTCAGCAAACAGATGCAGCATTGGAGGTGCTTACTTGTTCATGCCAAGAGATTTGAAAAACAGCTACCTGGCCAAATGACTGGAAGAGATCCATATTTGTGACTATTCCCAAGTAAGTGGATCCAACTGAATGCAGAAATTATCAAACAATATTATTAATATCACATGCAAATAAATTTTTGCTAAAGATCATTCAAAAGTGTCTATAGAAGTATATCAATAGGGAACTGTCAGAAAATAAAGCCAGATTCAGAAGAGGGTGTGAACCATGATTTCTGATGTCAAATGGATATCAGCCTAAAGTAGAGTATACCATAAAGATGTCTGTATTTTATTGACTATGCAAAGGCATTTGACTGTGTGGATCACAATAAATTGTGGATAACATTGCAAAGAATGGGGATACCAGAACACTTAATTGTACTCACGAGGAATCTGTACATGGACCAGGAGACAGTCATTCAAACAGAACAAGGAAACACTGGCTGGTTTAAAATCCGGAACAGTGTGCAACAGACTTGTAGCCTTTCACTATATGTCTTCAATCTCTATGCTGAACAAATAACCCAAAAGTCTGGACTTTATGAAGAAGAATGCAGCATCCGGATTGGAGGAAGGCTCATTAACAACCTATGCTATGCAGATGACACAACTTTGCTTGCTGAAACTGAAGAGGATTTGAAACATTTACTGATGAAGATCAAAGAACATAGCCTTCAGTATGGATTGTGCCTCAACATCAAGAAAACAAAAGCCCTTGGAACTGGGTCTGTAAACAACTTCACAATAAATGGAGGAAAGATTGAAGTTGTCCAAGATTTTGCTTTACTTTGTTCTACAATCAACACCCATGTAAGCAGCAGTCAAGAAATCAAAAGATGCATTGCACTGGGAAAAGCTATTGCCGATGACCTCTTCAGAGTGTTGAAAAGTCAAGATGTCACATTAAAGATGAAGGAGCTGCTGATTCATACTATGGTATTTTCAGTCACATGCGATTGTGAAAGCTGCACAGTAAATAAAGGAGACAGGAGAAGAACTGATACTTTTGAATTATGGTGCTGGAGATGAATACTGAATATACCATGGACTACCAAAATTTACCAGCTTGATTAGTCCTAGAAGTAGTGCAACCAGAGTGTTCCTTGGAAGCAAGGATGATTAGATTGCATATTACATATTTTGGACATGTTCTCAGAAGGGACGAATCCCTGGAGAAGAACATCATATTTGGGAGAGTTTCAGGTCAATGAAAAAATGGAAGACCCTCCACTAGATGGACTAACACAATGGCTGCAACAGGCATAAGCATAAAAAAGGTGGAGTGCCTGGCACAGTGCCATGGAGAGTTTCGTTCTGTTTTATAGTGCCACTATAAGCATACCCAACTTGATGGCAAATAAGAAGTTCATGCCTACTATTAGCTGCTGGCTATGGGCTAGAGATATAAAGAGATATTGGGAATGAGCTGTGTGGAGAATCAGCATCTCTATCCCAGTGTCCCTTCAAGTGCAATCATTGGAGGATCATCAAACAATGACAATAATGAATGAGAAAGTGGCTCAGCTGTGGCTGCTGCTTCTGAAAGGGAGGCTCAGTGATACCAGGGGATCAATACACACACTGAAAGTTCTTAAGATTCATCCAAAAGTTGTCATTCTCATTCTCAGGATCCCATTCTTGCCTCATCCCTAATTTTTACATGATAGACTTGGTAAAACTGTGCAATCCCTTGGTGTTCAATTTCTACAAACTACAGGATCAAGTCTTGAGTCTGACTTCTAGATACCTTGGTTAAGAAATATTTTTTGAACCTTTATAGAAGTTCTCTGCTTCTCAGACTCATAAACTTATTGTTATCACACTAAAGCTTTCCACTGTAATAAGCAGTCAAAGCATTCCAAACTCTGTATAATAACCATTGCTGCTGTAACAAGAATTGGAATGGCCACTTGGCCTTCCAAAGTCTTTCCTTTCAATAGTCTCAGAGTTGCAAGCACACTATTTTCAGCAAATGTTTTGTCTGCATTCTGTGAACTGCCAATAGCCCATTTATTTTGTGGGCCACAAGATCTTTACTGCTTTCAAATCTAATCCAGTCAGAGAACCAAATCAAGTTTACTACCTGTGAGATTCTGTATCTGTATCAAATATTGGAACCCGGTTCTTTATCTAAAAGGGTCAGTCAGGAAATTGGAAACTGCTGTTGATGTTTCTAGGCTTAGAGGCTTGTATAGCCAATAAGGAGGCTGCAGGAGTGAAAAATCAAGGAGACTGCTGGGAACAGGAGGGAATCAGAAGCACCAGGATCCCACAAAGCTGTTGCCAAATGAGCTCAGGTCCCTGCAGTGCTACACAAGTGATTTCAAGAAGTGAAGATGCCACTGGCAACATCCCTGAGCCACTTGCCACTGCAGAAGGGACACATCTCCTCTGCCTCCCAAGCCTCACTGAGAACTTTCCCATGACAATTTGCATGAGACGTGGATGGCAAGAAGGTCTGAGCTTCCCATCTCTGAGACATGGATAGTGCTCAGCAAGCTATGGGAGGACTGAGTTTCGGCAGAGAAGGTCTGACACGCTGACCAGATGAAGAAAATCACGTGTCAGAATTAAACTTTCACAGTTTCTCAAACCCAATGAGGTAACCTTAATCAAATGTAAATTCAGTTCTATCCATTCCAGGGCAGTGAATTTAAATGTTCATTTCCACCTCTAAAATTGGAGTTAACTATAATGTGCTTTCTTAATTTTGTTGAGAAAATTTAATCTCCATATAAAGTGCCTGAAACAAAAATAAGCAATCACTTTTTAATATGGTATAATAATATTTTTGTGTATTTGAATGATTTATATCTGAATGTATTTCTGTGTTTGTTATGTTTTGCATCTTAATGAAAAGGTAATTTTAGAGCAAAGAATAACTATTTAAATCATATAGGCAGAAAAACTAATCTATAAATAAGAAAAGCATAGGTACATTGAGATTAAATGTCATATCTACAACAATGCAGCTAAACTCAGGCCATCTGCCTTATAGTGCCTAATTTTAATATAAATAAAGGTTTGTAATAATATCAGCACTATATTTTGTAGCTAGTTTATATCTATTCCTTACTAAATGAAATCATTAATTTTGAATCCTTTGCCTTAGAAAATGATACCATATGGATCATGAAAAATGATTTATGTTCATTTTAAAGGCAGACAATAGAAAGACATTAACTTTAATAACACCAATTCAAGGTGTGATATTTACTCCAACTCAAATCTCTTAAGAGTCTCATGCTAATGATCAATCATTTGGTATCTTCAGGCTGTGTTATTAAAATCAGGATTGATAGATAAATTTTTACATTTTTAACTTTTATAAAGCAGGCTTTATGTTATGTTAAATGGGTTTTTTAGCTGGGAAACTTCCCATTTTATTACCCATCTGATTATATGAAATAGTCATCAATTTGTAAGCAACACTACATGGTTTATAGCTTTATTATTTTTTTCTTGTGTTTAAAATTGTTTTAAATTATAATAGTAGTCTAGAATGAAAAAGAAACAAATGGATGGATGTAAGTAACTGCATGATAAACTTTTACAGTCAGCGATTTATTCATCCCTTTCCCATTTGAAACATACCATCTCTAGTTACTTGTGCCAAAAGTTGAATAGGGAAACTATTTTCCAATGTAATAGATTTTTTTGTTGTTGTTGTTCTTTAAGAAAGGGATTGGCACAGGTCTGTAATCCCAGAATTTGGGAAACCAAGGAAGGAAGATTGAAGGTTCAAGGCCAATTTGGGGGGAGAAGGAGGAGAAAAGAAAGAGGTAACAAAATATAGAAGATATTTGTTTCTGAAAGGGGATGTTTTTGAATGGAGGAAATGTTATTCATTGAGGTATAAATGGCCCTTATTATTCTATTTCAATCCTGTTCATTTTAAACAGATGTGGTGTCAGACCACAATGCGTATTGGAAAAATACATGCCAATTCGAAATTCCAGATCAGATTGTTCAGGCATAAAGATGTTGCTTTGTAATTGGCAGTCCTAGGATCTACTATAATGTCTAAAATTTATGTTCCGAATGAACTAGAAACAAGACGTACATCCTAAGAACTATATGGCTAATAACACCCTAAGAACCATAATGCTAATAGTTGATAGAACTCTTCATGTCAAGATAAAAATCATGCTTAAAAGACCAGAGTCTCTCATCACACAACAGATATCAAAAATTGGCCATATGGATGTGTCTTAACATAAGGGAAGGGTCCTGTAGGGTTGGCAATGATTTTTCTGACTCCACTTTCAATGTACCTTATCTTTCCAACCAGGCCATACATTTCACAATTATTGATAGTATTTTTTGTACTCCTTGATACAGCTGAACATCAGACCCATTCTTGAACTACTGAGACAATCAGTACATGTTGTGCTCATCATTAACTTATTCTGGAGTGCAGTACATCTCCTTGGCCCTATAGTTTACAACTAACAAAAAAACGAGCCTCAAAATTGAGGGACCATGGGAGTAATTACAAAAAGGTCATCTGAAGAGGTGTCTCAAAGAAGAGAGTGGCAAGTCTTGCCCATCACCTGAAGGATGATGGAGGTCTGGGACTGGTGTTTGTGAAGGTTGTTGCCCCCAGCTGCCATGACAGACACGTCTGAAGAACTTGACCTACAACAGGCTTACTTCTTGATTACAGAAAGTCCAGTACAGGCCCTCTAGGTGCCTTGGGCCTCTTCCATCATGTCCCTCTGCCATATTGATCTCCAATGTCACCAAGGCAAGGAAGGAGAGAATCTTGAGGTATATCGTTATAAGGGATATGTTTATACAAATGACATATCATTTCTGCCCATATCTTGGTGGCCAGATCCAAATCCAATTCCTTGGGTGGCTGGGAAATTGGAGCCTCACAGGACTATTTGGTGATCACTGAGAATAACATAGGCGATAGCAATTATCAACTATCAAGTACGCAGCGCTCTATGCCTGTGAATGAATATTGTTGCAACTAATGTGATATTTCTCTTCTCCTACTCTACCCTGGTATAAGATAATGACAAAGACATTTTGATTGGAATTTACCCTTTAGGAACTTTCACACCCTCCAGTCCCTTTCCTCCCACACAAGCGGTTCCTCACCAATCTCACAAGCCTCAATCAATCACTGTGAGGGATGACTAAATGTTTTCTGTTGATCTGCATACCTGGTCCTGTGGCTACTCAAGGTGTCTTTGTGCCCTCATCTTCCCAGTCTAGTAGTAATGCAACTGGCTCACAAGAGCTTCTGCACAGCCTACCATTTGTTTTCTGTACAGCAGCTAAAATGCTGCCATTTCCTCAAGACATCTCTGTGCCAGGCAATGAAACTGAGCAGCAGGGCGGTGTCTACTTTTTCTTCACGGCAATGGTTCAAGAATGTGTCCCACCATGGCCTTGAGCCATTTATATGACTGTTAACTTTCAGACCCCAAACCTGGGCAAGAATAAATCCAATCCTCTTTCTCCTTCCCTCTGTGATGTGACAGGTTCAACATTCCCTCCCTCTCAATCTCATAAGCCAACTCCCTCTGCTCTCTTCCCAGTCAACTCAGCTGCTCTCAAGACCTCAATATTTCTCTTGTTCAAGTATTATCAGCCACTTAAAAGATTTTGATGGCAAAATTTATCTTAAGTTTTGTGGATGTCTCCCAGGGAATTTGCTACAATTGCTGTGAAAATTAGGTACTCAATAAATTTATAGCAAAGCCTAGGGATTGTATTTTACATTTGCTTGAAAACATTAATTTCTGTCATATTAAGGCAAAGTTTTCCATCAAAAAAGACTCTTAGAAATGCTTACAATGTTTTTCATTTCCTCTGTTTTATTATGTTAGCTCTATGAAGCCTATCATATGTAGATAAGAGTATGATCCAAGGAGTATGATTTGGGAACTTTGTTTTATAAAGATCTCATTGGCAGGACAACATTGAATTCTTAATTTATCTCCATTATGTTGGAATTGGGCAATCACTTTCACAAGATGGCAGAATGGATAAGGGTAGGAACCCTGCCTTCTTTATCTTTATATGACCAAACAGAACTTACAGAGTGCTCTGTGCAAACAATGGAAACAGGTAAAAATCACAGAAGTAGAAAAAGAATTTCCTAGCTATTGGCTGTCTTTGTTATTTTTGCATCCATACAGAGACTTGGTACATGATAGAAAATTAATGTTCTGACATTGAAAGTGGAGTCTTATCTATATTGTTTACTGTTGTATCCTTGTAACTCATACCAGGTACTGGCACATACTGCACACTGAATAGTTGAATAAACAAATTAAAGACAAAAATTTGTTCTTAAATAAACATTAACTAAGAACATTATCTTTTTGTTGAAGACATACTAACATTGCACATCATAATCTTCAGGTCTTTGAGTCATGTTTTGCATAATATTTTGATATGTGTTTATGTAAAATATAAAAAGTTATGTAGAACTTTAAAAATTATATAATTATTCAAGTTAGCTTTTAGAGAAACTTGTAGTTATTGATATATGACCGTCCTGTTTTTCTTTAATTCATATTTAAGGAGAAACTAATTTGACATTTTTGTTTTTTTATTTCATATCTAAGGACATCAGAACATAAAACAAAGATATTGGGCCTAGTCATCCATAAATAAAAATTTTAAAATCACTCAGTCTTCCTTACAAGAGTGATAGGTAGATTTTAAAAGAAAATAACCAGTCTTTTACAAGGCAGATATTGTGCCTATAAACTTAGTGTACAGCATTAGGTATTACACACTATGTTAATGAGTTTGTGTAAATTAAAAAAAGAAAGAGCCCAGAAATTTCTGTAACTTATTCAGGCTCTGTTTCCAGTGTTCTAACCTCATTGGCTTTGCCCTGTAATTCCATGGACAAATCATCTGGTCACTTTTTCTGCCCAGTCCAGAATTGCTCACTGGTAATTTACAACAGTTTCTGATTGGCACAGGCATGGGACAACCCAGCACTCAGCCCAAATCTTGCAGGATATCAGAGCTATTGATGGTTTGTACTTGATTTTATTGATCTGTTGTGACTATTAGATTGCTATGATTTGAGAATGTCCCCCCCAAAAGCACACATTAGAAACCTAATCCTCAATTCAACAACGTTTGGAGGTGGAAGCTAAGTGGAGGTGTTTAGGTCAGACTTTTCAGCCCTATGACAAAATACCTCATACAAACAAAGGAAAGGACATCTTGCCTGCGAGTTTCAGAAACTTCAGTCTATCATGGTAGGGAAAGCATGGTAGAGCAGCTCACATCGTGGCAACCAGGAAGCTGAGAGAGAGGATCCACACCCTACAGGCTTTCTCCCTTTTACTCTCTTATCCCATCCAGGCCCTGAGCCTATGAGATTGTGCTATCCACATTCGGGGGGTTGGTGTCCCCCCTTAGTTAGTCCTCCCTGGAAACACACTCAAAGACACATCTAGAGGTGAGCTTTATGGACCTCTTAGGTGCTTCTCAATCCAATCGCCTTGATGATCAAGGTTAACTATCACAGGGATGCACTCTAATGAATGGATAATGCCAGTTACAAAAGGCTTAGGCCTAAGTTCTATCTCTTGCCCTTTCTCACTGTGTGAAACATTCCACCATGCTATGACCCAGAAAGAAGGTACTCACAAGATGCAAACTCTTCATTTTGGACTTCTCAGCCTCCAAAACTTTTAAAAAATAAATCTCTGTACTTCATAAACTAACTAGTCTGTGCTGCTCTAATTATTGTTGTTATTATGTTATTGTTGTTATTATGTGCCATCAAGTTGGGTCCCACTAATAGCAATGCAATGTACAATGGAACAAAATAATCCCTATTTCTGTGCCAGGCACATAATCTTATTTACATTTAAGTTCATTGCTGCAGACACTGTGTCAGTCCATCTAGTTGAGAGTTTTCTCTTTTTTCTTTGACCTGTCACTCTCCCAAATATGATGTCCTTCTCCAGGGATTGGTCCTTCCTGACTATATGTCCAAACTACATCAGACACAGTCTAACCATCCTTGCTTCCAAAGAACACTCTGGTTGTACTTCTAGGATATATCTGTTAGTTTTTTTGGTAGTCCATGGAATATCCAATATTGGTCTCTAGCATCATAATTCAAAAGCATCAATTCTTCTCTTGTCTCCCTTATTCAGTGTCCAGCTTTCACAACCAAATGATGCGACTGAAAATACCATGGCATGAGTCAGGCTTCCCTTTGTCTTCAGTGGGACTTCTTTACTTTTCAATACTTTCAAGAGATCTTTTTCCATAGCTTCTCCCAATGCCACACATCTTCAGATTTCTTGACTGCTGCTTCCACAAGTACTGATTGTAGACACAATAAAGCAAAATCTTGGACAACCTGAATCTTTTCTCCATTTATCATGAAGTTGTGTACTGACCTAGTTCTAAGTATTTTTGTTTTGTTGGTATTGAGTCATAATCCACACTGAAGGCTGTGTTCTTTGATCCTCATCAGAAAATGTTTCAAATCTTCTTCACTTTCAATTAGCAGAGATGTGCCATCTGCATAATGCAGGTTGTTAATGAGTCTTCCTCCAATCCTGATGCCATGCTCTTCTTCACAAAGTCCAGCTTCTTGAGTTATTGCTGAGCATAGAAATTAAAGAAGTATAATGAAAGGATACAGTCCTGATGCACACTTTTCTCAACTTTAAACCAAGCAGTGTTTCCTTGTTCTGTTCTAATGACTACCTTTTGGTCCATGTACAGATTCCTCCTGAGTACAATTAAGTGCTTTAGTATTCCCACTCTTTGTAGTGTTATTCATAATTTGTTATGATCCTCAGTCTTACAGCAGCACAAAACAGGCTCAACACAGATCAGTAAAGATTCAAAGTTACTTCTATTTTCTTTTCTTTCCCTTTTGCATACACTTTGTGCAAAGAGGAATCAGGAATGTTATTCAATCCATCAAAATGTACATATGCAAAAATCACATGTATATTTTTAAAATAAAATTGGAAAAGGGGGAGAAAGTACCTGTTCACCATTTAGGGTTTATAAAAAGTACAGTGTTTCATATTATAATGAAAAACAGAATCGATCCCAAGTGGAATTAAAATGGCTTGGCTTTTAAGGAGTCAAAATAGTTCTCAAATTATTTTTCTTTTGGTCCTGTCAATCAACTGAAGTCCAATGTATCCCTCCACAGTTAATTTTTAAGAATGTGTAGATCCAGAAGTTGTCTTAAGCTTCTTCTCCCTAGTCCTGTCATCTAATCAGTCCCCAAGTCTTTTAAGTCCTACTCCTTGATATCTCTTGAGCCCTTTCCCAGTGCTACTGCCTAATTTCAGAACTTATCACATCTCAGTTGCTCTCTAACTCCTTGGCCTGAATCTATTTTCATTGTTGTCCCATTCAGCCTTCCTTCTTGAAACTATTTCAAGAATGACATTTCTAGAATCAGAATCAATTTCTGCTTAAAATTTCTCAATGTGTCCAATGAAACTGTGTAGTAGATCCCTGGTAAAATGTTATATCAGATGGGATTCGAAGCCTGTGGACCAGACATTCCATAAGTTCTGGATAACAGTGCCGACTGAGGCTCTGTGGGCAGGAAATGCAAATCCATAGCCAGAAGAGTTACTCTGTGGGATAAACTGCTGGGTTTTCCTATATGGAAAGGACTCCATATAACTGACTTGCTAACACGTGGTGTTTGTTCACTTGAAAAATAATGACATAATTGTTGTTGTTAGGTGCCGTTGAGTCGTATCTGACTCACAGCGACCCTCATAGGGTTCTCAATGGCTGACTGTTTCTTGGAATTGCCTTGGGAGTGGATTGCCAGGCCCTTCTCCCATTTTTTCAGTGCTGGGAATTGAAGAGACTGCAGCACAGCGCTCTACCAACTGAGCTAAATCCCAGCCCCAATGCCATAGTAGATCTTACCAATGTACTTGGTTGCTCATAGTTTAGAGGTCCAAGGACCTTGGTCATTGGGAATCCATCCATGCTGTTGGACCCACCCATACCCTCCATCTCTGTCCCAGTGGCAACTCTATTCATCTTCCCATCACACCAGTTCTGGAAGCCTATCAACAAACGCTCCCTAACATCAACTGACCTAGTCATTTCTTCATTATTCAGACACTTTTTGTGATAAATGTTCTCCAACAAATGACAATAAGTACTAAAAAAATGGTTTTTGTTTGTGGCCATTCACATGTCTCTATTTACATGCCTCTTCATCAGGTCTCCTTATCTCTGATGTTCTAGGCCTTTTCCTTCCAGAAAGGAAGCGAATATTTAACCTCCGTCTATTGGCCTCAGCTCTGCCCTTTTGTCTCAGGCATCACGTCAGGATTCAGCTCCTTGATGATTCCCTCCCACAAAGTTCTCATTCATGCTCCTGCCCTTGGCTCCCACAAATTCTGTGCTTCCCTCAGAAGTAGCACCCACTCTCCTAACCTTAGCAGTATTTGCCCTTGACTTATCTGTGTTTACAACTGGAGCTGTGCACACATATACATGTCCTTTCAGTTCAGAACATGGTGCTAGAAGAGATGCACAATAATGTGTATGGATCAACTGTATATTGTTGTTGTTGTTAGGTGCTGTAGAGTCATGTCTGACACATAGCGACCCTTATAGGGTTTTCAATGGCTGACTGTTTCGGGATTGCCTTGGGAGTGGGTTGCCACATCCTTCTCCCATTTCTGTGGCGCTGGGAATTGAACTTGGGACCTCAGAGACTGCAGAGTGGCGTTCTACTAACTGAGTTAAATCCCAGCCCGACTGTATATTACATTGGTAAAATTTCATCAATCATTTGCAGGGCAGCAGGACAAAGTGATCAATTTCAAACATAAAGAATATTAAACAAAGTAGAAATTCTATAGGAAAGTAAAATGGAAATGCAAGTGGAAGGAGAAAAGAATATAGAATGTCAATCTAAAAAGAAGTTGTTCATGTTTTGTTAAAATAGATTATATTGATAGCAAATGAATTCATAATTTATTCTTTTCAATATATTTAAAAATATAAGTAAGTTGTTTTTATTTAAAATGTCAATATTACACAAGTGTGATGGCATATGTCTAGAGTCCCATCATTTGGGAGGCTGAGGCAGGAAGATCATAAATTTGAGGCCATCTTGGCCTATGTAGTGAGACTCTTTCTCAAAAAAATGTAAATATTTAGGGCTGGATACGGTGGTGCACACCTGTAATCCCAGCAACTCAGGAGGCAGAGGCTGGAGGATTGCAAATTTGAGACCAGAGGCAGTCTGCGTAATTAAGTGAGACCCTATCTCAAAAACTAAAAAAATAGGCTGTGGGAAAAGCACAGTGGTACAAGGGTGAGGCCCTGGGTTCAACCCCAGTACTGAAAAAAAAAGTAAATATTTACAATGCATTAGTAATTATAGCCTTAGCAGGGAAAGGTGGGTCATGTCTCTAATTCCCATGACTTAGGAGGCAGAGGTAGGAAGATCACAGGTTTGAGGCCAGAGGCAGCCTGCATAAATTAGTGAGACCCCCATCTCAAGATGAAAAATAAAATAGAAAATAGGCTAAGGGTACAGCTTATTGGCAGAGCACTTGCAAAGCATGCACATGGCCTTGGGTTCAACACTCGAGTATCATACACAAAAAGGGAAGGAATTATACCCTTTGCTAGTATTTAAACATTTGAATACAATTTTTAGCTTTCACCTTAAATGTATCTTAGGGATAAATAATTTTTGCAAAGTTCTTTGGGGGACATTTGAACTCAAATGCTTCAAGCTACTACTCTAACGTCCTATGACACACCGCTCACATAAATACCCATTCTGGATTTAAAATGTCCCGAATCACATGGTCCTCATTCATTATATGGCAGATGTAATACCTCCTTGCTGCATTCTGAACTTCTGGAAGACCAGACAGTTGTGAACCTCCTTTTGTAAGCTGCAGTCTGGGGGCCATTGCTGGTGTTGTACAATGGTGAGTTTCCAGGAGAAACCAAGCACAGGCTGTGAGTCAATGGGAGGTCTGTCCAATGAGGGCCTCTTTTGGCACAGCAACCTCATTGAACTGCCTTGCCTTCCTTTTACTCTTAGCTCTTCTGTCACTTCCAGCTTCCAAGCACTGCCCTAGAATTTCCATCACCTGTTTATCTCTACTTTCTAGTATTTTAATCCCTTCAACCTATGATATCTCATACTCTACTCAGTGAATTCATAACATACCTTCCACCAACCCCAGGCAGAGACACAATTAATCAATGGCAACACCCAATGAGCATGGGCACAGCCTTTGAATCCATTTTGCCATATGTCCCATTCTTCCACTGTCTGATGACAGAAGTTACTATATGAATTGAAGTGTGTTTGCCTCCCAGGTTGTCCTTTGTGTCTGTTCTCTACCCAGCATCTCCAGAACTGACCAGTTCTGTTTTAGTCTCTCTTCCCAATCTCTGAATTGGTACTATCTATTAGCATTTATTGTTAGCACTCTACTAAGCTATTCCCGGGGCTGGGATTTAGCTCAGTTGGTAGAGTGCCACGCTGCAGTCTCTGAGGTCCCAGGTTCAATTCCCAGCACTGAAAAAATGGGAGAAGGACGTGGCAACCCACTCCCAAGGCAGTCCTGAAAAAATCTGCCATTGGAAACCCTGTGAGGGTCACTATGCGTTGGACATGACTTGACGGCACATAACAACAACAACAACAACAACAACAACAAGCTATTCCCAGCTACAAATATTACCTTCTTTCAACTTAGAATATTTGGATGTTCTTTTTATTAGTAGTGTAGTTTTTGGTTCTGTAAGTTGAAGAATAGGATCACCACAGCAATATAGAATAAAAGATTTTAGTTCTCAGAATTGCCTCATCATTCAAAGGACTGCAACTTTCCAAGCCTAACCATGGGAGAACTGACATTTGTCTCTGAACCATTAAGGAGACTCAAAAGATAATAATAGGAGAAGACAGGCACAGAGCAACAGAAATAGTCACTTTTCTATTTCATTTATATTATCCTAGATCATAAAGACCTGCAGCCATAGTACTGTGGCATCTGATCCCATCAGATCTCGGAAGCTAAGCAGGGTCGGGCCTGGTTAGTACTTGGGTGGGAGACCATCTGGGAACACCAGATACTGCAGGCTTGAGAGAAGGACCTGGCAACCCACTCCCAAAAATCAATCGACCATTGAAAACCCTATGAATAGCAGAGAAACACTGACAATAGTGTTTTGCCTATTGTATGTAGGGCCACTGATTTGGACACCGACTCAAGGGCACCTAACAACAGCAATAACAACATATCATAAAGACCAAAAGTATGTAATGGAGAAAGGTTAATTAACTGTTGGTAAGGCTGATATATGCTAACAAAAAATCTGTGGTTTTTTTTTTCAGAAACAACAATTCTTTTAATTTTTTTGTATATGCAAAAAGTTTTGTTGGTTCTTCGAGAGTGGCATAAATTATTGTTCTTGTTAGATGCCCTTGAGTCAGGTCCAACTCATAGTGACCCTCATAGGATTTTCAGTGGCTGTTTTGGGATTGTTTCTGGAGTGAGCTGCCACGTCTTTCTCCCATTTTTGCGGTGCTGAATGTCGAACCCAGGCCTTCTGAGAGTGCAGAGCAATACTCTACCAACTTAGCTAAGCCTCATCTTCATAAATTATTAATAGGTATTAAAATCATACTGCCAGAACTAAAGGTCTACTTTGGAATGTGCAACAACAACAATGGTCTTCATTAAGGGTAAAGAGAAACTATGGACACCAGAGTTTATTATTTAAGTATACTTCAATTTTTATACTAAAAAATATCTGCTTGAATTTGTTTCTGTTTGAGTCTGAATATGGATGAAAAATGGATACATTTCACCCAGTGCAGTGGCTCTATGTGAGCTGAAAAAGCAGGATTCCTAGAGCCAGATAGCCTGCGTTTACAGCCCAGATCTGCTGCTTACCTGCTCAGAGGCAAGTTCTCCAATATTTTTTTAAATTGAGTAATTGAAATGTATTGGTCAGCCTTCCACTGCTGTGACAAGACACCAGAGAAAACCAACTGTAGGTGGAAACATTTATTTTGGTTCAGAGTTTCATAAGTTCTAGTCTATGGTGGGCTGAATTAGCAAAGCAGAAACATCACACCCGAAAGGCCTTCCTGAGTACAGCTGCTCACCTCATGGCAGTCAGGAAACAGAGAGAGTGAGCAAGGGGCACCCGACAAGGACCGGACAAGGACATGGCCCCAGCAACCCAGCTTTTCCAGTTTGACCCTCCCTTCCACAGTTTCCACCACCTCCCAATAGACCGTCCAATCACTTTCCAAAAGACCCACCACTGAACACTGCCTCAGAGACCAAGTGTTCACCATATGAGCCTCTCGGGGGTACTTCATATGCAAGCAATAACAGAGAGGGATGGTTCACAGCTAAAAATGCTGTGAGGATTTAATTCAACGTTGCATGCAAAGTACCTAGTACATTTCTAAATTTTTCTAATATATGAAACCCCAGGGCAATTAAAAACTTGCAGTGCCCCCAAATAGGGTATGCATTGAAAAGACTGTCTACATCCCAAAGGTGGGATGTATTGTCATTTAAATCATTTAATACTTAATGATCTTTTAGCTTATTAGTTTGGATTATTTTTAAATCAAATTTATGAGCGTGACAATGCGCAGCTTGGTTTATGAGCATGACAATACACAGCTTGGTTTATGAGCATGACAATACACAGCTTGGTAACAGGATATAGGTTTTAGGGGGAAAGGGAAGGTAAAATTTCTGAATTGAGCAACAGGGTGATTTGAGGTGCCTCTTTGCTGAGACACAAAAGAGAGAAGGGGCAGATTTCTAAGGAAAATATTAAGTTCTATTATGGAACTACTGACATTTAATACTTCACATAGGGTCATAGAAGAAACCATACTTACAACGCTTTCCTTCAAAGGTAGTGCATCATTCAAAGGGCTAATGCCACTGATACCTTTTGACTAGAAGCTGGGCAGAGTTCAGGCAGCTCAGACCCAGCTTGCTCGTCCCCTATGAACTACCTTTGTTTAAGTCCCAGCTTTGACACCTCTCAGCTTCCTGACCTTGGGCTACTTCATTAGCCAACCTGCACGCCATTGTTCCTGCCTACACAAGGTGGGTGATAATAGGAGTCCCTGCTCAGAAAATTGCCTGCAGCGGTAGCCCTGTGGCATCCAATCCCGTCAGATCTCAGAAGCTAAGCAGGGTCAGGCCTGGTTAGTACCTGGATGGGAGACCGCCTGGGAACACCATGTGCTGTAGGCTTGGGAGAAGGACCTGGCAATCCCCTCCCAAAAATCAATCTGCCATTGAAAACCCTATGAACATCAGAGAAGCACTGACAATAGTGTTTCCCCCTGTTGTACAGAGGGTCATTATGAGTTGGATACCAACACGACGGCACCTAACAATAACTCAGAAAATTGCTGTTGCAATGCTTTAGACCAGTGACTCTCAAGGATGATCCCTGTCAGAGGATAATATAAATCTAATCTGTTCTTACATTCTGTCTTATATCCCATGCTGGCCTCAAACTCTGGTTTTCCTGTCTCAGCCTCCTGAGTGCTGGGATTATAGGTGTGTATGACCGCTCCCAGCACTAGTGGTATAGTTTTCTTTTTTCTTATCTTTTTTTTTTCCTTTTTCATCTTCCAGAAAGTAGTTTCTAGAGCTCAAAATAGTGTTAAGAGGGAAAGGCAATAGAGAGAAACTTCAATGAAATGAGAAAGCACAAAATGTCAAATGGAGTTTAGACTTATTGAAACTGTTCCCTGAATCTCAAAAGGGTTGAGAGCAACACAGGGAGTTCCAGTCCCTTTTTAAATTTTTTTTATCTTGAGACAGATTACGCAAGTTGAGCTAAATTATTCAGGCTGCCTCTGTCCTCAAACCTGCGATCCTCTAGCCTCTGCCTTGCATGTTGCTGGGATTACAAGCATGAGCCACCATGCCTGGCTATGTGGTATGCTTTTCAAAACTTATCTTCATGCCTTCATTGATGGCCATTTCCAATAACTTATCTAGTAAAGATATCATCTGGCCTGGGATTTGGCTCAGTTGGTAGAGCGCTGCGCTGCAGTCTCTGAGGACCTGAGTTCAATTCCCAGCACCGCAAAAATGGGAGAAGGACTTGGCAATCCACTCCCAAGGCAATCCCGAAACAGCCAGCCATTGAAAACCCTATGTGGGTCACTATGAGTCAGATACCAATTCGACGGCACCTAACAACAACAACAACAGAGATATCTTAAAATTTATCTCTGAAAAAAGAAATGGATTTTCTATGTGTTTCTTTTGATTGAAAACACAATTTAAAATGTTCTGTCACTCTTTATATCCTCCACATGTAGCCTCCAAAATTACCGAGGACAGAAAAAGAGAGATTATATGTGAGAGGATTATGGGCCAGGCCTGTAACAGCGCACACCCATCACTCCTGTTTTGTTGATGAAAGCAAATCACCCATGCTCACCTAGGTAAGCACAGTTGGAAACTCTCAGTCATTCTGGCCTATGCTATATACAGTCTAGTAGTGGGAGATCCAGACGCTTTGGAGTTGCACAATGGGACCGCTAGACCAAGTTGAAATGAGAGGTCAGGGAAGGCTTCCTGCAGGAAGTCACATTCTGGAGAAATTAGTTGCAGTTGTCATAGACAAAATGTTCATTTCATACCAAAATTCATGCGCTGAAGCACTAAACCCCAATGTGATGGTTATTTGGATATGGGGTCTTTGAGAGGTGATTAGGTTCAGATGCACTCAGGAGGGATGCTGCCCCCATGATGGGATTACAGTCCTGTGGGAAAAAAATGAAAGACCAGACCTCTCTATATATATGTGGAGACATAACTAGAAAATGGCCATCTGCAACCCAGGAAGAAGCCCTCACCAAGAGCTCAATCTGCCAGTGCTTGAATCTTCTACTTCCAGCCACCAGAACCATGGGAAATGAATGTCTGTTGCTTAAGGCACCCAGCCTGTGGGATTTTGTTATAACAGTCCAAGGAGACCAAGACAATGATTAGGGGAAGGAAATGGACAGGGAAGGTAGGGTGTCACGATCTGTTATGCTCTATGACCGCACAAGTGACACAATGTCTCTGAGATTCCATTTCCACAGTCCCAAGTGGTCTCTGAGGACCAAATGAGAAAATGTAAATGTTCCCAGGAAGTAGACCACACAGGTGTGCAGAGGCTGGTATTATTCCATGTACAATCAACATTCTGACTCTCTTGTCCAAAAAAGCAAGCTAACGTTTTCCCCTGCACTACAAAACTGGCAATACACTGCTTTATTCTAAAGTTTAATACATTCTTCTTGCAAAATATTTATACATTCCCATCACATGTCATTAAGCAGTGTCCTAATTGGGGAGTCTAAACCTGGAGAAAGGATTAAGGCTTTTGTTTTTTATCTAAGATGTTTATACAACTTTGCACATGCAGATCTTTAAGCTGGCTTCGGTAAGCAGCCCATTGGTTTATGGAGTTTTTTGGCAGTTTGTCTTCAAGGAGGTAAAAGCTGAACATTAACCATATCAAGAAAAACTGTGTTGCTCTCAACCCTTTTGAGACTCAGGGAACAGTTTCAATAAGTCTAAACTCCACTTGACATTTTGTGCTTTCTCATTTCACTGAAGTTTCTCTCTATTGCCTTTCCCTCTTAACACTATTTTGAGCTCTAGAAATCACTTTCTGTTAAGTGAATTTGTAGGAGGAATGAGAAAACCCTGCAGGATGTTTCTGAACCAAATACAGGGAACTTCCTAAATGCTTTTGCTGATTAAAATAAAATGTGATTTTACTTAAAATCTAGAGTTTCCTGGAAGTGATAAAATTTTGGTCATCACATTAAAAATATGCTTACCAAGTAGTGCATAATGAGTTGCAAAGTTCTTAGAAAAGTGGCTTCTCAGTACTGCATAGACTCAATATTATGTGCTTTAGTTAAAAGAACATAATGTGTTTAGGTACATATAGATAATAGAAAACTTTGCAGTGTAAGATTTGGACTTAGCCTGTTACTCCTAGGAAATCACTTTAGAATTGGCTTCTAAAAAAACTCTATTTGCACAATAGGTACTTATGAAATTCTACTTATGCTGTAAAATGTGTCCATGAACATACATCAGTATAGCTTCCCAAGAAGGAAGTCGCCACAGATACTGTTAAGATTGCTCCATCCCCACTCCCTACACATGAGAATCTTAATTCTAATAGACGGAATCTGCCTAGACCAGCAATACATATGTTAATGACACTAGATAGGTTGCTTGACCTCAGAACTTCATAAAGATTGATAAAGGGATCCACTGAAAGTAACCAGCCTCATATTCAGTGGAAACTGTAATCAGTTGATTAAATACAGTTTTAAGGCATGCTGACATTTTGAAATATCAACTAATGCTGCTGATAGCTGGTATTGCCTCTCAGTCTCCAGCCTTTCCTTTCATGGGAGCTGGCGTTCTGTAGAAGAGAGCAGGAAACACAAGAGAAGCCATTCTGGCTTCAGAAGCTCAAAGCTCAGAGAAAAGGCAGAGGCAGGGCATTGGGGGTAATGTGTGTTGAGACAAAACCCATCTTTTCTGCTCTATGCTCTCCCCTCCTCCCTAACTACAAACAAGAGAGGAAAATCTCCCTTACCCCTGAGGAGAGGAAAGAGCCAGAGGACCACAGGAGATACTTTGGGTCTCTAGGACTGTGGGACTCCCCCACTCTCCCCACTTCCCACTCAGCTGCAGCAGAGAGACCGTGCAGAGTCAATCCCAGAGAGATCCGAAGGAGCGGCAGGACCCCACGGCAATAATGGCCTTTAACTAGATGGGGCCCAAGACAAACACAAGGTGCACCCTACGAACTATGATGGAGTGTGATCACATGAAAATGTGCCAAGGGAAGTCCCGGAGGCAGCTTCAAAGGATGCTCAATGTGTATCACGCTTAGGAATGGCCTTGAAGTAGCAGAGAAGGACAAGAGCTAGAGGGCTTCTGGTGAGGCTGAACCAACAGCAACCTTGGACAGCTAAGAGCCACAAGAGACAACAGAACCAGGGACTAGACAGGACAATAGAAGAGGACAGAGACTAGGGCAGCCAGGTAGGTAGAAAACCAGTTGCCTCCCCAAGCCTAGAGAAGAACACAGCACTACCCTGAGCATGTACACATAGATTCGAGAAAAGAGGCAGAAGTGGGGAGAGAAACTTGAAGTGTCTGGGATTAAATTTCCACTCTCTGATGGAATGGTGAGCGGAGGCTCCAAACAGAATGGAATTCATTTAAAAAAGTAGAAACTATAGTACAGAGCACTTGCATTTGTGAACTAACATATCTATCTACCAACTTAAGACTGTACTTTAAGTGCATGGTTTGTCTTTATGAAGAGCATAGCCTAGGTATCATTGGGACTAAAGAAGTAGTGTTGCAATAGCAAGGATATGGAATCAACCAAAGTGCCCATCAACAGAAGAATGGATAAGAAAACTATGGTACATGTATACAATGGAATACTACTCAGCAATCAAAAAATGAAATAATGCCATTCGCAGCAAAATGGATGGAACTGGAGAAAATCATTTTAAGTGAATGAACACAAGCTCAGAAAGAGAAATATCACATGTTCTCACTCATATGTGGGAACTGAATCAAAATTATAAGAAGGAAAAAGTCCTATACAAAGGTCGGAACATAACTTAAAAAGCTAAGAATGGTATTATTATAGATGGTCTAGAAAATGCATGTAATAGTTCTGACAATGTAAAAAGGAAGTTCACTACAGAAAAAGGTTCTATCTTAAACAGAACTGGAACCTAAGGATATATAGGAAAATATTACCACAAAAAGACAAGTAAATAGAAGAGAAGGCTTGGGTGGGGGGGAGTTGGGGGGAAAAAGTGTACAAAAGGGTAAGGGGGAACTTATCTGTATAATGTACAACAAAATGCATATATGGAAATGTCACAGTGAAAATGTCAGAATGAATCACGTAAAGGTGTACATTAAACATTTCCAATAATAAAAAAGAAAGAAGTAGTGCTGGATGAATGTGAACCCCACCCAAGTGCTCATCGCACACCAGGTGGCACGGGATGGCCACCTCCCCTGGGAGCCTGTGTCCTGAAATCTTAGTGGCTATATCTCCCAGGCACCCTCTTAGGAGATCATTGAAGGCTGGAAACTTTGCCAGTTGATTTTATTGGAAGGCTTTGTTTTCATCCCAAATGCTATGCAAAACTCTGCTGCTGGCTGGGCTTCCATCATGAGTTTCTCTTGATCTCAGGGTTCTGCGTCTGCCAGCAGCTCAGCTTCGTTCAGTCCCTTTGTGGGAACCTGGGCTACCTCTCGCTCTCTGGCAGCTGTGTTCTCTCCGCAGCATCATCTGTCTTCTGCAGGCTGTGGTGATAGGGTGGATTTTTAAACTCTTTTGGCAGAAGGAGCCACTTCCTGCTCAGAGGGAAAGATGAAAGGGAGCCCCACACGGCACTGTGCAGAAACACAGACACTCTGGCAATTTTCACACAATGCGCCCAGCGCACCACTACCTCCCAGCTGATGTCACACCCATGCAAGTGAAGGCTCTGTTCAAATACATGGCTACCCAGCTTCATATTTTTTGAAAGTTCAGATGCATTAGTGTGCCTTGCACTGTTACCATCTGCACTGGTTTTAACATAAGACAGTCTTAGTCATTGAAAAGGGCTGGGTTTTAGCTCAGTTGGTAGAGCTCTGTGCTGCAGTCCCTGAGGTCCCAAGTTCAATTCCCAGCACTGCAAAAATGGGAGAAGGACATAGCAACCCACTCCCAAGGCAATCCCGAAACAATCAGCCATTGAAAACCCTATGAGGATCACTATGAGTTGGATGCCTACTCAAGGGCACCTAACAACAACAACGAAAGTCATTGAAATGTATGCATCATATATTAAAAAACAACAGTCCTAAACAAAGCAACAGTCTCAAGTGAAAATCATGATCTGGAGTTACACAAAAAGAAAAGATGGTAAATGCTAACCACTGATTATTGGCCTACAAAGGGCACCAATATTCCCGATGACTTTCTGCAGCTTGACTGTAAGTCATGACAAATTATAGAGATGTTTCAGAATTTGCTTCCTGTTGTCTCTCCATGTAGCAAAGAGCCCATGGAAGATTTTCTGTGGCTTGAAAAATCAAAAGAAACTGAACTTGTAGCTGTGGGAAGAGTTTTAGGGAGGAAGAACACCTGAGCCTCATACCACAGCCACCCATAGACTTTCTCTCTCCTTTCTTGTAAGTCTGCTGCCCACAGGGATTTTGCATTTGTAACTAGTTATTTTCACTTCTTTAGAGACTTTATCACCCCCACGCACCCACCCAACACACACCTTTGCTCTAAACTTCCCCAGGGCTGGTACAGAGAAGAGTCCAGCAGGTGTTTGTAAATATGACCGAATTGGAGAAGGGGCCCTTGGGAGAGCACATGTGTCCCTTGGAGGTCTGGGTGTATGGCCTGGAGCTTGCAGGGAGCATGAAGCTGCTCTCCCAGAACATGAGCTCTCTTTATTCTGAAGGATGCAGTGCAGTAGAAGGCAGAGCTTAGACCTGAGGCGCTCAGTCTTTAACTAGTCTATGGAGGGAAGGATAGCAGACTCCCCCAGCCACTACACACCCGGAAGGTCACCGTGCTCTAGCCCTGTCTTTCCTCTTTGGGGTCCCTTGCTGACGGAGGAGGCAGGAGGACAGACTCATGATCCTAGATGAGACATGAGAGAAGAGCACCAACAGCTGCATCGCCTGGAGCCGTTCACTCCATTTACACTCAGCTTGTCTCAGAGACCTCCAGCTTCAGCCAGAGGAGGTAAGCAAAGCCTGATTCAGAGGCAACCAGTAAGGTGGTTGCTAGAGCCAGAACCCTAACAGAAATTTACCCAGATGGTGAAAGAAACCCCCGCCAAACACCTTTAAGAGATCTTAAGGTTAAAGGACACATGCCAATTCCTCCATGATAGCTCCAGGCCACTTCAGAGATTCTGTCTGAGGTATAGGTCACACACACTGGGGACCGTGGGTGCTTGGCCTGGCCCATAGAAAGGAAATTGTGTATACCAACAGTTTTTCTCCTTCTCCCATGGAGGGTTTGGCTTTGCTAAAAGGGAACAATTTGTTTCTTTAAGTTGTATTTATTGTTGTTGTTAAGTGCCATCAAGTTGGTATCCAACTCATAATGAACCTAAGTACAACAGGCGAAACACTATTGTCAGTGCTTCTCTGCTATTCATAGGGTTTTCAATGGCAGATTGATTTTTGGGAGTGGGTTGCCAGATCCTTCTCCCAAGTTGTATTTAAACGTCATTTGTTAACCTACTGAGTTCTGCCTGCCCAGGGCACCCACTTTCCCAGCCCTGCCCTAACTTCCAGATGTTACCTTTATTTACATTTTTAGTGTTTTGTGAATCATGAGTTAAGTTAGAGGGGCATTCATTTTGGCTTTTTAAAATACTGAATCAAGATCAGGGTGTGACTTGATGGTAGAATATGTGCTTTGCACGCATAGGCACTGGGGTTAATCCCCAGCACCAAAAAATTCATAAAGTAAAAGAGTGCACCAGGAAATGGTGTTCTCTTTAATTTCTGATTCTTTTCCTCTTTTCTTAGGGCTGCCATGATAAATCACCACAAACTTGTTGTTGTTGTGAGGTGCCGTTGAGTTGGGTCTGACTCATAGTGACCCTCATAGGGTCTTTAATGGTTGATTGTTTCAGGATTGTTTCAAGAGTTGGCTTCTCCCAGTTTTGCCGTGCTGGGGATCGGACAGAGGGCCTCACAGACCACAGAGTGGCACTCTACCAACTGAGCTAAGCCACAGCCCCTTTTACCACAAACTAGGTGGCTTTTGAACAACAGGAACATTCTCCCACCATTTGGGGAGTCAGAAGTCTACAACACAGCGTCAGCAGAAGGGCATTCCCTCCCAAGCCTTTAGGAGACAGTCTTTCCTTGCTTCTTCTGGTTTCTGGTGGCTCCTGGTGTTCTTTGGCTTATGTCAGCATCATTCTGCTCTTTGCCTCCATCTTCACATGGTCCCCCCACAGCATCTCTGTGGGTAAAGTTGCCTTCTGCTGCCCTTCTCCCTAAGAAGGACACCTGTCACCCTAAATCCAGGATGGTCTCATCTGGAGATTGTTAACTACATTTGCAAAGACCTTTTATCAAATAGGATCACACAAGTTCCAGAGTTTAAGACTTGGAGATATATATGTCGTTTGTTGTTAAGTGCTGTCAAGTTGGGTCCAACTCATAGCAACCCAACGTACAACAGAACAAACCCCTACTCAACACTGTGCCATGCACATATCTTATTTATTTATTTATTTATTTTTGATGTTGGAGCCTATTGTTGCAGCCACTACATTTCTTCTCATTTTGTTGGGGCCAACATCCACAAATGGAGGTCCCAGGCTTTACTCCATTCTCATTGTTAAGGCCAATTCTACTTTGAGGAGGCAACTCTTTCCCGGTCATTTCTTGAATGCTCTCCAGCCTGGGGGGCTCATTTTCTGGCACTATGTTTGTCAGTGCTTCTCTGCTATTCATAGGGTTTTCCATGGCAAATTGTTTCAGGAGTGGGCTACTGGGCCCTTCTCCCTAGTCTGTCTTAGTTCTGGAAGCATGGGTGGCCCTTCTGGTGTCTGAAATACTGGTGGCACAGCGTTCAGCATCACAGCAACATGCAAGCCCCCAGAGCATGACAATATATTCTTGGGATCCACCATTCAACCCTCGAACCCCCAAGACCAGTATCTCCCTTTGCCTTATCCCAGGCATTGCCACAGATGGGTGAGTCCTTCATGAGTTCTATCTCATCACTAAAGTCACAGGGGTTCCTCTTAGGTAGCTTGGAATGAGTGGATGCAGCAATGTAAGACAGTGAACAAACACACGTGAAAAGAGAGGGTATCTTCTATAGCCTGATTCCACCCACCCACGGAGAGACTGGCAAGTAGGAAAGGCTGACGATATTCTACAATATCTATAAAGCTCTTGAAGTTGTAGAGAAGTCACAAAACGTCTCTCACTGCGAGGACACACCTTTTGGATTTTGTTACGTGTAATTTTATTTGTCCCGTGACTTATTTTCTTCCAAAATTTGCTTCATTTGTATATATACAAACTACTGATTTTTTTTTTTTGTTAAAACCACAGCTGCATGGCTGTCGTAAAGTGAAATTCTTAGAGCATGATCTCCTTCCTACGATCGTGGGAAAGAGCGAGCCACTTTAAAACACACACATGCACACACTGCTTGAAGCCATATGGAGGTTTTACCCATGCAAATAGAGCTTCGTTTTCTCCCAATTTCTCACAAGACACTTGTCAGTATCTTTGTCCCTTAGCAGGGCCTGTTCGGATGGCCCTCTCTGATGAAATGTCTCTCCACCCCTTGCCTTGGCTCTTACATATATACCTCTCTCATTATCACTATGATGGTGTCAAGGAACTTGCTACAAAATGAATAAAAACCACAGTCAGTTCTGGGAGTAACTTACTTTCTTATAGATATTAAATACTATTTCAGATGAATCTATATATGAATTTCCACAGCATTAAACCAGCTATGATTGTCATTCCCCCCAAAAAGGGTACAAACTCATGTGTTTGGGCAAATTTCTCATATTCAGTGCATTTAAAAATTGAGATCATGTGAGCAAATTATTTGCAGATTGCTAGACAGAGTGAATATCTGACACCATATGGAGACTATTTGTGAGCCACAGCAATTTCCACACTGTTGATCATGTGTAAGATAAACAATGTAACCAAAGTGAATTATTACTTTTCCATTATTTTGTTGGCATATTACATTTAATGTTTAAGAGACGCAGTATTGAGAGATTTGCTTATATTCTTCTTACTCTTCATTAGCAAAGGAGGAATTATTTGTTTGCTTTCTTTTTATTTTAACACAAAACATGCTCTCCTGTTCCTCTGTGGTAGCTGATAGTTTGTGGAGAAGAGAGTTAAATACTCAGGTAACGTGAGTCATAGAGTACATCGTGAAGAAAGAAGATATAGGATAGAGGAGGTCAGAATAGGTGTGGATATGAGTGACAGTTACAGAAAGTGTGAATTCAGTTTTAATGTGCAGATGCTTCTCCCAAGCTGGACCCGCATGATAATGAGTTCCGTGGATGAGAGAAGATGTCAGTGAAAACTGAAAAACCTTAGGGCAGGGGTCCCCAACACCTGGTCTGTAGCCTGTTTGGAGGTAAGTGAGGGTGAGTGAGTGAGACTTTGTCTGTATTTACACAATAACTATGATGCTCTTGACACATCCTGAAACCATCCTTTCAACTCTTAGTCTGTGGAAACACTGTCTTCCATGAAACCAGTCCCTGGTGCCCAAAAGGTCAGGGACGGCTACTTCAGCGTACAACATGAGGGCTAGTTGTTAAACTACCTAAACAGCATTTGAATCTGCCCTTTCTCGTCCAGCTTCCATGCTGTGGTACAGTCTGAGCTTGCCTGTTTGAGTGACATCCTAATTGTTCTCTGCTGTGCCAAACCCCCTCAAACTCAACCTTCAACACTGCCAGGATCATCTTTCAAAAATGCAGATGGGATCATGTCATACCACTGATCAAAACCTTCAGTAACTCCCCATAGAACCGAGTCTTAATTCCACCGCCTGGCTCACACGGCTGTCCACAGTCAGACTCGACACCTCCACCCAGTCTATCTCCTCCTCTGGACAGACTGAACCGTCCACAATTGAGCAACAGAGTGAAAGCATGATGTTTTGGAAGTGTTAAGCAGAAATGCAATGGAAGAGCCTTCCTTCCCACCTTGAGACACTGGGAGCATCAGAGAAGGAGCGACATCCACATTGAGTGTGTCAGGGGAGGTGGGGATGTGCAGTCTGGCCAGCCTTCAATCAAACCTGGGATTTTTCGTAATGCCTATTCAATCCATTTAGAAACTTACCTCAAAATTTCACATTACACAACTACATTTTTGCTTTTCCTAAATACAAATTTTAAAAAGGTAGCAGGTGTCCAATTACCCTGGACTCGGGGACAAACATTCGATATTGATTGATTACACTCCTGCGAGTTGCAGTTAGTGGTATAAGAAGTGAGGACTCTAAGATGAATTACAACCCAGCCCCGACACTTACGGAGCTCACAGTGAAGGCCTTTAGACGTTTTGGAGTTTGCATGAGAAATTCGCAGACTGCAGGAAATTGGGGCTCAATATCCCATGTCAGTCTCATTTAACCCAAATCCTGGCCACTGGGAAAAAGAGATTTGATATTTGGAAAGGAACAAGTCCCAAGAGAAAGTATAATGAATGAGACCTGGAGAGCAGAAGGCAGGCAAGTGGAAGCCTCCTGGAGCATGGCTGAGAGGTAGGAGTCTACAGCAGGAGATCCATAGAGGTCTTGGCACTAAGGCACCACCAGGTAGGTGTCTTGTCCTCCTTATGTGGGTGAGCTCTTCTTCACAAAAGTTTCTAATTTAGAGGAAGAGATTGCTTGTAAGCATTTAATTAACCTCATATTGCTAAAGCCTTTACAATTAAACCCTGTCTTCACGTGTTGGGTTGCTGTAACAAATGCCATAAATTGAGTGACTGATGAACAGATACCATTAATATCACTCGCAAGCAAAATTTTACTGAAAATCATTCAAAAGCGACTGCAGCAGTGTAAGACAGGGAACTGCTGGAAAATCAAGCCAGATTCGGTAGAGGGCAGGGAACCAGGGACATCATTGCTGATGTCAGATGGATATTAGCCAAAAACAGAGAACATCAGAAGGATGTCTATCTAGATTTTATTGACTATGCAAAGGCATTTGACTGTGTGGATCATAACAAATTATGGATAACATTTTGGAAAATGGGAATAGCAGAGCACCTAATTGTACTCATGAGGAATCTGTCCATGAAAAAGGAGGCAGTTGTTCTAACAGAATAAGGACACACTGCTTGGTTAGAAGTAGAGAAAGGTTACTATGCTTAGCAAATAATCCAAGAAGCTCAACTTTATGAAGAAGAACTCAGCATCAGGATTGGAGGAAGACTCATTAACAACCTGAGTTATGTAGATGCCACAACTCTGCTTGCTGAAAGTGAAGAGGATTTAAAACATTTACTGATGAAGATCAAAGAACATAGCCTTCGGTATGGATTGTGACTTAATATCAACAAAACAAAAATCCTTACAATTGGGTCAGTATGCAACTTCACAATGAATGGAGAAAAGATTGAGGTCGTTCACACTTTTGCTTTACTTGGTTCTAAAGTCAACCCTCACAGAAGCAGCAGTCAAGAACTCAAAAGATGCATTGCTCTGGGAAAAGCTGTGGCAAAGATCTCTTTAAACTATCGAAAAGTAAAGGTGTCACATTGAAGACAAAGGTGCACCTGACACATGCCATAGTATTTTCAGTTGCATCATATGGTTGTGAAAGCTGGATATTGAACAAGCGAGATAGGAGAAGAATTGGTGCTTTTGAATTGTGGTGCTGG
The DNA here is from genome assembly GCA_007922755.1 of Pedetes capensis. Taxonomy (NCBI): domain Eukaryota; kingdom Metazoa; phylum Chordata; class Mammalia; order Rodentia; family Pedetidae; genus Pedetes; species Pedetes capensis. The sequence goes on from VMDO01001481.1 coordinate 194,627, forward strand.
AGATGAATATTGAATATCCCATGGACTGCCAAAAGAACCAAAAGACCTGTCGTAGAAGAAGTGCAACTGGAGTGCTCCTTGGTGCCTTGTCCTCCTTATGTGGGTGAGCTCTTCTTCACAGGAGTTTCTGCTTTAGAGGAAGAGCTTGTTTGTAAGCATTTAATTGACCCCATACTGCTGAAGCCTTTACAATTAAACTCTGTCTTCATGCAGTGGGTTGCTGTAACAAAATGCTATAAACTGGGTGACTGACAAAGTAAGGATGGCTAGACTGTGTCTCACGTATTTTGGGAGAGACCAATCCCTGGAGAAAGACATCATGTTTGGGAGAGTGGCAGGTCAACAAAAACAAGGAAAACCCACCAGATGGATTGACACAGGGTCTGGGACAATGGGCTTAAACATAAACGAAATTGTGTGCCTGGTACAGAACCTGGAGAGTTTTGTTCTGCCATACATACATACAGGGCTGCTATGAGTTGGACCCAACTTGATGGCACCTAACAACAACAACAAACAGAAATGTACTTCTCTCAGGTTTGGAGGCTGGAAGTCCTAGATCAGGGTTCCTGTATGATTGGGTTCTGGTAAGGCCCCAACCAGGTTGCAAACTGCTGACTTTTCACTGTCCTTATATGGCAGAAGAGGCAAGAGAGATCTCTAGGGCCTCTTTTTCTTTATTGTTGTTGTTGTTAGGTGCGGTCGAGTCAGTATCTGACTCATAGTGACCCTCACAGGGTTTTCAACGGCAGATTGTTTGGGGATTGCCTTGGGAGTGGATTGCCAGGTCCTTCTCCCGTTTTTGTGGTGCTGGGAATTGAACTTGGGACCTCAGAGACTGCAGCGCAGTGCTCTACCAACTGAGCTAAATCCCAGCCCCTCTTTTTCTTTAGCGTATATTAATTGTCTAAAATAATGGGTTTCATTACAACATTTTCACACATGTAAATAACATACTTTGATTCTATTCCCCCTCATTACCCTCTCATCTCCCCTTCTCTCTTTCCACTTGTCCTCTTCCTCTTCCCAAATAGAACCCCTTACTACTTTCATGTCCTTTAAAAAAAAAAAAAGGCTAGATTCCACATATAAGGGAAAACATGAGCTATTTGTCTTTCTGAGTCTGCCTTATTCTTTTTAACACAATGCTCTCCAGTTCCATCCATTTTCCTGCAAATGCCATAATGTTATCTTTTATGACTGAATAAAACTCCATATGCCACATTTTCTTTATCCATTGATGGGCGCCCAGGCCAATTCCATGTCTTACCTACTGTGGCTAATGCCATGATGAGCATGACACGCAGGTATCTCTATTGTATGCTACCTTTGATTATTTCTGGTGTATACCTGTCAGTGTTATTGAGGGATCATATCATAGTTGTAATTTTAGTTTTTCTGAGGAACTTCCATACTGATTTCAATAGTAGCTGGACTGATGTACATTCCCACCTTTCATATGGACAGTAGTACCATTTATGAGGGATCCTCCTTCATGATCTAATCACCTCCTGAAGACCCCACCTCCCAATTCCATCACTTTGGAATTAGGATTTCAACTGATGAATTTTGGAGGGACAAAGGCATCAGTCCACTGAAGACCTGCATCTTGATCCTCACTATGACTGCCTCGAGTCTCAGGAGATGAACATAGGGAACTAATTAAAAGCTATCACTTGAGACTTCTGGTTTTTTATGCATGGTCATAAGTGAATATTTTTCTTATATATAGTGTAGTGAGAAGAGGCCAGGTATAGTCATCAGTTATCAGTTAATACTATGAAAGAAAACGTCCCCAAACTTAGTAGCTTATAACATAGCATTTGCTTTCTGTAATCACGTGTCTGAGGATTGGCTGAAGTGGCTTTGCTTTGAGCTGAAGTTTAGCAAGGCTTGGCATCAGGTAAGGGTCATATCTATCCTATCGTCTCATCCTGAGAAGCAAGCTGGGAACAAGATCTTCTAATAGTGATCTTGCCTGTAGCCATAGCCCTGTGGCATCCGATCCCAGCAGATCTCAGAAGCTAAGCAGGGTCAGGCCTGGTTACTACTTGGATGGGAGACCGCCTGGGAACACCAGGTGTTGTAGGGTTGAGAGGACCCAGCAACCCACTCCCAAAAATCAATCTGCCATTGAAAACCCTACGAATAGCAGAGAAGCACTGACAATAGTGTTTAAGCATTGACAATAGCGTTTCACCTGTTGTACATAGGGTCACTATGAGTCAGATACTGACTCATGGCACCTAACAACAACAACAGTGACCTTGGGAGTGGGTTGTTCATCTTCCATTGGCCCAGGAAACATGTATAGACAAGTCCAAACCTGTGGAGATGGGAAATGCACTCACTCCATGTCCCTGGGATGGGGACATTCAAGAAGAATTATGGAGCAGTGCTCTATCTCATCACACCAGTTCCATGCAACTTTGCAATTGCTGTGGTTGCCATGGTAACTCAACGCCATAACTACTTGGTCTCCCAATGTTCTGCACTACCTATACACATCATCCTATGCTATTACTGGTGATCATTTGAGTTGCCACCATGGGACCTTGTGCGACATGCCATAGATCATTGGTGACTTATTTCCATAAATAAGGTCATTCAATCCCTTACCGGATATCATAAGCAGTTCAATCTCAGAAACATATTTTGAGGGTCTGTTTCCTAAAAAGACCCCTAGTATCAATTATACTGCTAGATACAGAAAATAATATTATATCCTGTTTATGTTCACCATAATTTATGAGCAATCCAATTGAATATCCAGATTTTATATGCCAGCTAGAGAACTGATTTTTTAAAAATGCACTCAAACTTTCTATGAATCTCATAACTGAAAAAACCATATATTGAAATGTCTTGCATCTTGCCCCTCTCAGGATCTTTTTTAAACAAACACTGAAAATCTCAAAAACTGTTAAGACTTTAAAGACATAAGGATCGTATTAAACAAATTGTACAAATGTAGTGCTATGTAAAAAGTGTGTCCGCAAGGAGCTGTGAAATGGAATGGAATGCCAAAGCAGTAATGATTGAAAAAACCCAATTATTATGTCAGTGGTAGTGAAGAGTCACCAATCTCCCAGTAAATGTTATCAATATATCATCTTTATGAAAAGAAGCAACAGAAGACTTGGAGAACGTTGCAAATGAAACTGAAGACTTAGAAAAGAGATCTGGAAACACCATGACAGAGATCCTAATTACTCTTGACTTTAAATCCAAAAAAAAAAAAATGTAAGACCAAATCTAAAAATCTCCTTTGGGTTATCAGCCAGTTTATTTCATATCATATCTAAGGCTTTTAAAAAAATATACAGATGCGAAAATATATCTCCTACCTGGGACTTCCACATCAAAGAAACACAATTTAAAGTATTTGCTTCTTCCCCAACAAGGTGAATTGAAAGTGACAACTGAGGTGATTTTTTGATGCAAATCTGATAACCACATTTTGGTGATGAGGAAACACCTGTATCCACCTTTAATCTGCCATCTGCTCATTCTTACAGCCTGGATACCTTCAAAGCCTCAACACATACACACTCGAACAAAAGACACTGTGTTATCAATCTGTAAGGTGATAAACTCATTGGTTGCACCTGGGGCTGAAATTGCTCTCCTTAAAGAAGAACATTTAATGAGCTTTGGACCACTACTCAAGCACAGCAGGCACTGACTTGAAGGAGAATGTCTCATACAATGATGTACCCTGCTATGTCTGGGAGGCACTGTGGAGCCCTGAATGGTCCTTTTCTGTCCTGACTGTACCTTTAGATAAAGACAAAAGCACTTATCTTTCCTGGGGTCTCCATGCTCAAGCATGACAGAGATGATAATCTACATATTTGCAATTTTCTAGACAGTTGCTCCAAAAAATATTTCCTGGTAAGGATCATCAGTGATGCCCTCACGAGAAAGACTTACCTAGCAGGTATACTTGCAGCTCGAAAACTATTTTTCATATCTCAACTTATTTCCTGGGCCTGCAGCCGTAGCCCTGTGGCATCTGATCCCGTCAGATCTCGGAAGCTAAGCAGGGTCAGGCCTGGTTAGTATCTGGATGGGAGACTGCCTGGGAACACCAGGTGCTGTAGGCTTGGGAGAAGGACCTGGCAACCCCCTCCCAAAACTCAATCTGCCATTGAAAACCCTATGAACAGCAGAGAAGCACTGACAATAGTGTTTCCCCTGTTGTACAGAGGGTCTCTATGAGTCGGATACCAACTCGATGGCATTTAACAACAACAACTTATTTCCACTTTCAACCTCCCTTCAGCACAATGGCAGGAAACAAAGGTTAATCTTGGGGTAACCACATGTCCTGGTTTGCCTGGGGCAGTTCTGACTTATCCCTGCATAACTTAAGTAAAACCAAATACATCCTGGTGTCTATATCTATCACTGTGGTGAATCCACTCTCCATACTTCAAGTTATCTCCAATCAGGGCCCTAAGAGAACCTGAGGAAGAAAGCCCCCTTCCTCTCCCAGTCTCTGGGTCTAGTAAATGCTTGCTCAGGAGCTGCCTGTCTTCTTGAGCTTCTAGCTGATGCCTGCTGAACTTGCTCTTAAGGACACTGGTGTGTGCCACCATGGTTTCATGCAGGAGAACTTGCAACATTGTATTCTCTGATGAGCTACCTGCATTTTAGCTACACCTACAGAACAACTAGATCTTTGTTCTCATTTTAGAGGAATTCATGTTCCCTTCCCCCGCCCCTCCCCACCTCTCCCCCGTGTAGGTTGCTAGGTGACTTATTGCCCCTTTTTCTGCTTCTGTAATCATTGCTTTTTCTTTGTGGGTCTCACCAGCCTTGTTTTGCTCTTATGAATCCCCCCCCCACCCAGATATCCATAAAAAGTCCTTTGTTTGGAGTTCAGTCTTTGGAAGGGATTCTGCTGGGCCACCACATGAGTGTATGTAAACTCTCCTGCATTTGCCTCCCGTCTCCCCAGCCTCATTTATTCTGCAACAATCTCAAAGTCTTAAGAGGCTGACAAGTTTTGGTATAGGAGTAATTAACAAGGGTATGACCATTCAGTTACTCTGGTGTCCTCTGAAATGCCCATCAGTTTGGCCTGTGTGGACAATCTGAGGGCTGGGACTTCACCAGTTCTTCTCTGGTGCATGGGCAATGACATCTTTCCAGGTTTGTCTGTGTTCTGATACAGAGACACTGACATTTCTCCTGTGTCTGCTGCTTCTCTGACACAAGGAATTGAGCTTAGTCCATGTGGCAGGCAGCCTGATATTCACACGCTTCTTGACTATGGGATGGATCTGGGGATAAGAACTGGTTTCTCTTGTGTGACTGCTGTGGGAAGAAGACCATGATCAAAAGTCTGGAGCCAGGTCTGGCTGCACGCATTTGGGAAGCATTTGGGAAGTTGAGGTGAGAGGGTCATGAGTTCAAGGCCAGCCTAGGCTATAGAGCAAGAATTTATTTCAGAAAAAAGTAAAGTCTACCACTAATGTCTTCTGGACACCAGAAAGCTTTTTAAAATGTTCTTGAGTATAAAATTAGAAGAAATAAACACAAAAGGACCGTTCTTAGTGTGTGTAGCCTTTACCTTCCTGCACTCCTGCATACATGCAGTAAACTTAAACTGAGTAGTTCATCAAACAGAATCCTTCTTGCAGACCACAGGCCATGTACTGAGGTTCGTTTTACATAGCTCACTAACGTGGAAGGCTTTGATATCTTACGTTGAAAGCAGTGCAGTCAATTAATTCTATGAGTGTGAATTTGGCATGGTATCTCACTTACCCTTAGGAGACACCTTCTAAATAACAGTTCCTAAATAAAATAAAATAAAATAAAATATTTAGTTCTCTGACTTAAACTAAAAGCATGTGTGTCACTTCAATTCATGAAACATAAATCAAAACTTCTGTCTCTTTTTTGTCTGGTTTCCCTTAAAGGAATCCTGAGCATAAGTTGCTTCAGAGAGCTAGGAATTCCGTTTCTACCCCCTCTGCAGAGAAATGCATGCTCAGTTTGCTCAGGTTCTGTATTAGTCACTATGCAGTGAGTTATGCTTCAGTGATAAGCAATTTCTAAATCTTGTTGTTAGTTGTTGTTAGGTACCGTGGAGTCAGTGCCCGACTCATAGGGACCCCATGTACAACAGGCAAAGCACTATTTTCAGTGCTTCTCTGCTATTTGTAGGGTTTTCAACAGCGGATTGATTTTGGGGAGTGAGTTGCTAGGTCCTTCTCCCATTCTAAATCTTAGTGGCCCAAAACAAAGAAAAAATTAATTTCTCTATCACACTCTGTATACAACAAGAATTTGGCAGGCATATTAGACAGTGTCTGCCATGATGGGCTTAAACAGAAAAAAGATTGTGTGCCAGGCACAGAATCAGGGAGTGTTTTGTATTGCTGTACACAGAGTCTCTTTGAGTTGGGGATGTGACTTGATGGCACCTAACAACAATAAATAATGGTTCAGCAATTCAGCCTGATGGGACAGCCATGTTTCAAATGGTGGTTATTTCAGAGAAAAAAAGCATTCTGGAGGATCTTAACCCTGAAAATAAATAGTCCAGTTCACCCCTCATTGGCCATGTCTAGTCTCCTGGTCTCACTAAATCATGGCAAGGCTAGAAGTGGAACTTTATGAATCAAGAAGGAGAAGATAACTGGATTTTGGAGGGTTGTCCCAATGATGACCAAAAGGCCATTTAAGAAAACCAACTTAAACCACACAAATACACACCAGGCCCTGCCATCTTGCCTACAGGTTGAATTCCATTCCTCTGCAAAGGCTCTGGATCCTTTTCTTTCCTCCCCACCAACTAATCCTTATTCCTCTTTTATTTCTTCACTCTGAATCCTTTCTTTAAGTCTTGAATTTTGGGTACTGCCATCCATCTGATCACATGGCTTTCACATGTGCATGCACATTATAATCACAGGGAGAAGTACCTGGAAAAATTACTATTTAAAAATAGTAATACTCAGGTTCCACCAAAAAGCAATCAAACCAGAATCTTTGGGGTAGAGGAGCAACATACAGGCATCAGCTCTTTTCAAATCTCCGTGTTGTTGTGGTTAGGGGCCATCAAGTCTGTCCAACTGATAGCAACCCTCACACAATTTTCAATGGCTGTTTCAAGATTGCCTTGGGAGTGGATTACCACATCCTTCTCCAATTTTTGCGGTGCTGGAAATCGAACCTGGGACCTCAGAGACTGCAAAGTGTTGTTCTACCAACTGAGCTAAAGGCCAGCCCCTTAAATCTCCATAGGTGAGTCAAACATGCAATGGATCTGATAAGCAATGTACTGAATTAATGATCTTTGTGTCTGCCTGAGCATTAATCCATCAGGCCCTAGAGGTCAATGCCATTCCCCTAGACTCAGGCTTCACTTGTTGGAGCAAGAAGAACTCTGCCTTCTGACCACACAATGCACTTGGCATTGGAGGAAGATCACACATTCCAAACATGTTCCCTTGCTCTTCTTCCCAGCCCCATACCAGGATGCCAGAAAATGTGATTTTGAGAAGAGAACGAAAGGATAGAGCCAACTATATGAGGTTAGAACCCAAGAGTCATCCTATTCTAGTTAATGATTGTTGTGTTAAAAATCACCCCCAAATGTGGAAGCCTGAAATAATGATTATTTCTTTTCTGACAAATACGCTGCTGTTCTATGTGGAGTTGTTCATGTGGCTCACCTGGAGCTAAGCCAGCCACGCCTCAGGCAGCTCGCTCATGTGCCTGGCATGAGGGTGCTGGCTGTCAGCTACTCTCCCAGGCTGCTTTGTACTTCCTCACAGCATGGCGGCTGGGCTCCATTCCAAGTAAGGGACTCTCAAGAAAATCAGGCTGAAGCTATGTTGACTTTTATGACAGAAGAGTCACATACTACCACTCAGTTTTTGGAGGTTTTGTTTTGTTTTGTTTTGTTTTGCAGAACTGGGAGATTGAACCCATGGCCTCACACTTGCTTTGCAAGTTTGCAAGTGCACTACCACTGAGCTGCACCCCTAGCCCATTTTTTTACTTTTTTTTTTTGTTTAATTTCAAGAAGGTCTCACTAACTTACACAGGTTGCTTCTGGCCTCAAACTCATGAGCCTCCTGCCTCAACCTCCTGAGTCACTGGGATTACAAATGTGTGCCCCCTCTGCCAGACTCACAGACTGTCATTTTTTTTTGTAGTCGCCAGTTTGCCCAGATAGAAGTAGTGAGAGCAGTGATCCCACCTGTCAGTGTGAGGACTTTAAAAGCATGCTATAAACAGAGGAAATGGCTGGGAGCTGTGATTGTGGTCATTCATGAAAATGCATCCTCTCACATATTCAAAAGCATCCACCACATTAGCAGCAGAGTTCTACAGTGATTTAAAAACTAGCTCAAGGACCACACTTACAAGCTCTTACTGGATGCAGGAATCTGGTTCCGTTTCTTTCCTCCTCACCCCTCACTCCTGCCCACAGCTTAATTCTCAGTTGTAAAATGAGGAAGAAGCTACTCATAGACAAGGTGATCATAGCTCTTGGTTTCCCTGATTCTGCTTTATGACTACTGTCCCAACATGCAATTTTTATTTCCAATTTATTTTGTTTTTGTTTTCTGAGACAGGGTCTCACTGTATAGCCCAGGCTGGCCTGGAATTCACTATGTAAACCAGACTGACTTCCTGCCACAGCCTCCCAAGTGATGGGATCACAGGCATGAGCTCGCACCTTATTTTTAATTGATATATAATAACTGTACATATTTATGGGGTACAGTGTGATATTTCCATACATGTATACAATGTATGACTAAATCAGAGTAATTAGTATATCTATCAACTCAAACGGGGCTGGGATTTAGCTCAGTTGGTAGAGCGCTGCTCTGCAGTCTCTGAGATCCCGAGTTCAATTCCCAGCACTGCAAAAAATGGGAGAAGGACATGGCAACCCACTCCCAAGGCAATCCTGAAACAATCTGCCATTGAAAACCCTATGAGGGTCGCTATGAGTCGGAGACGACTCGACAGCACCTAACAACAACAACAACCACAACTCAAACATTTATCATTTCTTTGTGTGGGGAACATTCAGAATCCTTTCTTCTAGTTATTTTGAAATATAGAAAACTATAGTTACCCTGGGCTGGGATTTAGCTCAGTTGGTAGAGCACCACTCTGTAGTCTCTGAGGTCTGGAGTTCGATTCCCAGCACGGCAAAAGGAGGAGAAGGACCTGGCAACCCACTCTCCAGGCCATCTTGAAACAATCAGCCATTGAAAACCCTGTAAGGATCGCTCAGTCAGACATGCCTTGACAGCACCTAACAACAACAACAACAATAACATAGTTACCTTATTGTGCTATGGGCTGGCGTTTAGCTCAGTTGGTAGAGCACTGTGCCATACTTCCTGAGGACCTAGGTTCAATCCTTAGCACCACAAAAATGGGAGAAGGATGTGGCAGACCACTCCCAAAAACAAGGCCGGAACAATCAGCCATTGCAAACACTATGAGGGTAACCATAAGTCAGACCCAACTTGACAGCACCTAACAACTACTACATTGTGCTATTGTTGTTGTTAGGTGCCGTCGAGTCTGTACCCAACTCATAGCGACCCTCATAGGGTTTTCAATGGCAGACAGTTTCGGGATTGCCTTAGGAGTGGATTACCAGGCCCTTCTCCCATTTTTGCGGTGCTGGGAATTGAACTCGGGACCTCAGAGACTGCAGTTCAGTGCTCTACCAACTGAGCTAAATCCCAGCCCAACATTGTGCTATAGAACATATCATTCTTCATACCTATCTGTAATTTTGTATACTTTAACCAACTTCTCCCTATTTCCCCCTCTCTCTTACTCTTCTTAGTTCCTGATAACCACTTGTTATCATTTGAATCTAAAATATTCCTCCAAAGTGGGACTATTTTGAGAGGTTGTTTGAGCTTTGGGAGGTGGGACCTAGCTGGTAGAAGTAGGGGCAGGCTTTTGGAAGTTTTTACCTGGGGCCTCGGTTCACACCAAGCTCTCCCTGCTCCTATCTACCATGATGTGAACAACTCTCCTCTGCTGCATTCTCCTACCACCTCCTAGGCACCTTCTCTGCTGATATGGACTGAAATCATCTGAACCATGAGCCAAATAAATCTTTCCTCCCTTTTTTGTTCTGTCAGGTGTTTTGATAACAGCTAAAACACAAGTTAACAAACTTTTTAAAGTTTATTGATCCACCAATAATACTCAGGTTGATTCTATGTTTTAGGTAGTGTGAATAGTGCTACAACACACAAGAGTGCAGACATCTCCTGTACACACCAATATCCTTTCCCTTGGATATATACCCAATAGTAAGACTGCTTGATCAAATACTATTTACATTTCAATTTTTTTGTGGAAAATCTGTGCTGTTTCCATAATGCCTACACTAATTTACATTCCCACTAACTGTGTACAAGAGTTCCCCTTCCTCTGCAGCCTCACCAGTGTTCATTACTTTTTGCCTTTTTGATAGTAGTCATTCTAATGGAGTGAGATGATATCTCATGACAGTATTTCTGTTTTGTTTTGTTCAAACCCGGGGCCTCACACATGCTAGGCAAGTGCTCTACCGCTGAGCCACACCTCAGCCCCCTTTTTATTTTTTAATTTGAGACAGGGTGTCACTAAGTTGTTCAGGCTGCCTGTGGCCTCAAACTCAGGCTGCCTCAGGCTCCTGGTCACTGGGATTACAGGTGTGAGCCACAGCACCCAGTTCATTGTGATTTTGACTTATGTTTCTCTGATGATTATTGAAATTGAGCACTTTTTTCATATGGCCACTTATGTGTCTTCTTTTGAGAAATGTCTACTTAGATCACGTGCCCAATTTTCAATTGGATTTTTTGTTGTTGAGTTGTTGGACTTCTCTATACATTCCAGAATAATCTTTGTCAAGTGAATGTTGTTGTTGTTAGATGCCGTCTGTCGGTATCCGACTCATAGCGACCCTCACAGGGTTTTCAATGGCTGACCGTTTCAGGATTGCCTTGGGAGTGGGTTGCCAGGCCCTTCTCCCATTTTTGCGGTGCCCGGAATTGAACTCAGGACCTCAGAGACTGCAGCGCAGCGCTCTATCAACTGAGCTAAATCCCAGCCCCTTGTCAAGTGAATAGTTTGCAGATATTCCCTTTTTTTTTTTTTTTTTTTTTTTTTTT
>VMDO01001482.1:0-47682 GCA_007922755.1 Pedetes capensis
GGTGGTGGTGGTGATGGTGGTGGTGGTGATGGTGATGATGGTGGTGGTGATGGTGATGGTGATGGTGGTGGTGGTGATGGTGATGGTGGTGTTGGTGGTGATGGTGATAATGGTGGTGGTGGGGATGAGGGTGAAGGTGGAGGTGGCGCTGAAGGTGATGGAATTGATTGTTGTCATCTTGTTGGTGGCAGCAGCTCAGGCCTGGCAGAGCTGCTGTCTGTGACGCCCACTGCCCTGCTCCTTGCTGCATGATCCACCACGGCTGGTAACACAGGGCCTGGCACCGCCATTATCTACCTACTTGCCCCCCTGCTGGCTCCTGGCACTGTGCCATGAGCTGGATGGCTGGCGAGTGAATGATGGATGGTCAGCGGCGCCCACCCAGCCCTCCCCGCCCCTCGCCCTGGCGCACTGTGCGCATCCTGGCCAAGGGGGCTCCTTTGGTGTCGCTGGTGTGAATCGGACTCTGAATCTACAGCTCTTAGGTATAAGAGTCATTACAAAGTGCTTAATTAAGTAAGCCTCGTTTAACCACCAAATGTTTGCATGTGAGGCGCATTCCCGTGAAGCAAGGCCCTTGAAGCGCTCCGTATGGAAATAAAGACGCAGTGGAGGAAACAGAGGCCGCCAGGGGCGCGGGGCTCAGGGCCTGGAGGCTTCATCTGGAGCCTCCCACATTCATCACTGAGGGGAATTAAAAGGCTTTGGCTGGGCCCTTGCGGAACGCCCACATTCCTGAGGAATGAATCACAGGAGGCGGGAGGGGGAGTTGACGGGAGGAACAGGAGGGCCGCGGGCTGGGGAGGGGCTCTGGGCAGACACAGGCGGGGTGGGGCCTCCCCAGCCCACTTGCTAAGGCTCCAATCCTGCCTGGTTCCGGCCTGGGAATTCCAGCATTGCCTTCGATGCAGTTCCCAGGCTCTCACTGTATATTGGGAGATTTGCAAATTGAAAAGCTCCGCAGAGGCATCTGATGGTGGTGGAGTGTCTGTGTGTGCGTGTGTGTGTGTGTGTGTGTGTGAAGTGTGATTGTGCGCATGCATGCGTGGTCTACCACTTGATTTCTTCCGGCTACTTACCTAACCCTTGTATCTCCTGCAGAACACTGGTTAGCTGGGACAGGATGCGCTTATTTTTCTTACCTCAACATCTCTGTCTCAATTTTCTCATTGTTAGAAAAAGGTATGGAATCCCTTGGGCCCCTCCGATTTCACGGGCCTTAGGGAATCAACGTAGATATGAGGGAAAATGACTTCTTTTAAGGTAAGATCAGGATGGGATTCAAATCAGGAACGAGAGGCACACAGGACTGAGGTTCAGGAAGCCTGAACCCATGGCACTTGTCACAAGGAGCCTCCTGTCCCTGCGCTGTCAAGGGCTCTAATTATGCCCATTTGGCAGATGGAGAAACTGAGGCTCCAGAGACAGAAAGCATCCTTTTACCTCTTTTCTGGAACAGCGGGGGTGGTATTGTCCTCTGGGGGATAATTGTGAAAGGTATCGACAAGAAGCAAGACAATAAAAGTTGTAAAAGATTGTGGAACATTCTGTCTAGCATAACCCTTCATGTTATCTATGTCTTTTATGGTCTTTGGGCTATTTTGGTTAAAAAAAAAAAAAACCTGATAGAAATACAAAGGATTCATGCCATAGAAATTCAAATGAATTTTGTCCGGTAGAAGGCAATTGATTATTGACCTGGCGTTATTGACCAGTTCTTCATCTCCTTGTAAACGAATCCCAGCATTTCTGTCTCCCTCGTGTGTGTGTGTGTGTGTGTGTGTGTGTGTGAGAGAGAGAGAGAGAGAGAGAGAGAGAGAGAGAGAGAGAGATTGGAATTCTGCTTTGAATCAGTTGCATCCTTTTTCTGCTTCCCTCATTAATTAATTTGAGAAGTAAAATCTTTGACACAGTTTCCTCCAGTGCAGAGGAGAATTCCCCCCAGGAATTCTCCTCTGCGGGGTTAATCCTAGTTGCAGAGGGCTGCAAAAATATAACATAAGAAGGTGTGTCAGAGAACATGGTGGGAACCTCATCTCCAGGGAAAAGAGGCACCAGCTGGTCCCCAAGTGCCCCAGAGATGAACCGGTGACAGCAGAGTCCGCCAGTGCTCAGGCGCAGGGCGATCTGCAATGAAGCAACATAGGGTTTGAAAGACAGGCGCAGGGGCGCACGCCTGTCATCCCAGTGACGCAGGAGGCAGGAGGATCTCGAGTTCAAGGCCAGAGGCAGCCTGCACAGCTTAGCGAGACCCTGTCTCAAGATAAAAAGGAAAAAAGAAAAAGAAAAAGAAAAAAAAAACCGGCTCAGTGGTGGAGTGCTTACGAAATTTGTGGGAGGCCCTGGGTTCCACCTCCATGTACCACATAAACAGAACAAAAGAAAGTGTCCGATGTTCAGGGCTGGAGGGACTCCTAGAGGCTTTCTCCTTTACTGAGAGGGAAACGGGCCCAGAGAGGGAGAGGGGCTTACATAAGGCTGCACAGCTGGAAACAGGCAGCGCCCAGGTGAGCTGTCAGGGAAGCTGCTCTGGTCTCCGTGGATCTCCACAAGGGGCCCTTGGAAGGCTGTGGGGCTGGAGCCGCCAGGCCAGCCCTCTGGGGGAGGCCACTTCCTGGCGAGGACTCAGTTTCCTCGACTGCTAACACAGGACGCGATTTCCTGCCGTAGTGTAGACATGCTGTAAACATCGGTGGAATCCAGCAGTGGAAACCACCCACCTTCCCTACTCCCGTTCAGGATTTCCTCAAGACTGGGCCCAAAGGCAGCTCCATCTGAAGCCAGAGGATGCCAGCCATGGGGGACACCTGTGGCCAGGTAAGCATTCCCCCGGGAGGGGTAGGGGGTGTACCTGCCTGTCCCTGCTTCTCACTGGTTTCCTCTGGCCCGAGCCAGCCCCACCCACGCACTGTGAAAGACACAAGCTGCGGGAAATTCACACTGCCCTGGGACCAGCGCCCGCCAGGAACCTCTGTGGAGACATCCCTACTCCTGCCCCTCAGAGGTGGGGGCTTGGTGCTGCTTCACAGCTCCCAGGGCCACTGAGGTCCAGTTGCACCTGCTCAGGATGCCCCCCTCCTTTTTTCCTGCAGTACTGGGGGGCTGAACCCAGGGCTCCGCACCTGCTAAGCAAGTGCCCCACCCCTGAGCTGCACCCAAGCCCCTTTGTTGTTTTTAGTCTGAGTCAGGGTCTCTGAGTTACGCAGGCTGCCTCTGGCCTTGAACTTGCGATTCTCCTGCCTCCACCTTCTGAGGCACTGGGACGACAGGCGTGCGCCACATACCCGGGCTGATGTCCCTGTTAATGGCCATCTTCCCTTTCCTGCCCCACTTCACTTCCAGTGCTTCCTGAGATCGGCTCCCAGAGGAGCACCTTCCACCTGACCCCTGTCTCGGGTCAGCTCGAGGAAACAGCCCCCAGCCTAGAGATGAGAGGGGCAGAGGTCACTGCTGAGCCCATGCCCATCCAAGTGGATGGCCAGAGCCATGGGCTCCATCTTCACGCCAGCTCCTGACATTCCTTGAGGGTAGAATTCATCTCCCTAAAACAGACTGAAGATAACAGCTGTGCGCCAAATCCCCAGGTCTCTTTCCCAGGAGGAGCAGCCAACCTACTCCACAAAGAGCCAAATTCTAAACATATTTGGCCTTGTGGCCATGCATTCTCTTCTGGAAGCAGCCATAGACTCAATGTGTGTGGCTGTGGTATAATAAAACTTTATTTACAAAACACACCAGCACTCAGTCTGTAGCTTCCTGAGCTCTTGGATCAAGTTGTTAGCATCACTCGAGGGCCTTTCTACCCTGCCTCTGCCCATCTCCCCAGCCTCGTGTTTCAGTATCTGTTGATAGGACTGGGGGCACATCTCAGGGGTGAGCACTTTTCTAGCATATGTGAGGCCCTGGGCTCAGCCACTCAGTACTGGAAAAAAAAGGGAGCAATAATAAAATAAAAGTTTTGGTAACTACCTACTGGGTTCATTCACAACTTAATCCAGGCTCTTTTATGAACAGTTTCAGAATTTCTCCACCTGGCGCAAATCACCCCTGTTACCCCACAATCCAATCCAATGGTTTGATCAAACAGAGAATTTTTCCTCAAGACAGAGCTATGTGGACACGAAACACTGCCCACAGGCTCATTCACTGAACGCTTGGCCCCCAGTTAGTGGTACTGTTATGGAAGGTTCTGGAAACTTTAAGATGTGGGGTCTGGATGAAGTGGCTCACTTGGGGTAGGCCTGGAATGGCACACCTGGTCCCATGCCTTCCTTGTACCCTGCTTCTTGTCCGCCAGGAGGGAACAGCTTCCTCCTCCACACCCTCCATGACGCTCTGCCTCACCTGGGCCAGGAATCAGCATCAGCCAAGGGCTGTGGACTGAAATCTCTTCAACTCTCAGCTAAAATAAGCTCTTCCTCCTTTATGTTATCTTTGGGATTTTGGCCACAGATATGCAAAAGTAACTAATACAAGTGGTCTCTCTCTCTGTCTGATAGGCTTCCTCCACATCATTTAGGAACAGGACCCCTCCCTCCTATTCCCTGTGGCCCTAAAGTACCTGATGGTACTCCTGGCCCCAGGAGCCACACCTGACCCAGGCCTGGCCACTCAGAGCCATCCTTTATCAAGAGAAGAACATGGCCCAGTTTGGACCAATGAGAATCTTCCCTGGGATCTTTTCTCCTGATGGGTTACTAAGCAACAGGCATCTGGGTTCAGGAAGGCCGATGGCCGTCCCAGGCACCAGGTGATACTTGTTTGAAGAATGAAGCCTAGAGAGGAAGAGAGGCGAGAAGCAAACGTCAAAGCATCAACTATGTATGTAGGGCTCTGAGCTAAATTCTGGTGGCTCCAAGATGGCTAAAACCTGGCGTACTCTGCTTCCAAATGGCCAAGCGCTGGTGAAGGAAGGAGACAGGGTAACCACAGTGATGATTCAGTGTGACAAATTTTCTGACCCAGAGAAGCTCTCGGGGAAGGGCAAGGCCCTGGTGCTGATTGGCCAGGAGTGCTTTTTCGAGGAGGTACGCTTTGGGGGTCTGAGAGTATGTTGATGCTAGCCAGAGGGAGGAGCAGCATTCCAGACAGAAGCAGGAGGAAGATGCACTTGGCAGTGGGGCAACCTGAAGCACTTACATGGGACACTGGGATGGGCCTGTAGAGCTGGGAAGACACAGGATTTTGGGCTTTGGGCTGCAGTGGTAGGTGTAGGAGTCTGACTACCCAAGCTGCATCTGAGAGAGCTCTCCAGGCTGTGACTCTGAAGGTGGTGCCACCTCCAAACTTACCCTGGACACACATGTGAGGCGATGAGTATCCCTTCCCTGGCTCTCTTTGAGCCTGGCTTTTTCCAGAAATCCAAGAGCCACCTTGCCATTTTCTCTTCCAGCTGGGACCGCTGTTTGGGGTCGCCAGGAAAAAAGATCGGGCGGGGAACCTGACAGCAGGAAAATGTGGCCGCAGAGGATGCATGCTCAGCTCAGGCTGCCAGAGAGAAGAGAGAATGGAAACTGCAGGCTTTGGCTGTGAGCAGTGGAGAGCGGGGCTGACCGCTGCTCCAGGGACTCACAGAGGGAAGAGAGGACCGGAGCCCCTTCCAAACTGGGTCAACTGCTCTGGAGGCAACTGCATGTGCGAGGCCTCGGATTGGCCGGGGAAGGAACTCAGGGAAGGGATACAGGCTCCTGGCTGGCAGAGATGGTGGGGACTCCAGGGGATGAGGGCGGAGTCTAAGCTCAGATGTGGTGAGACAGTGGGGGAGGCGGGTGCTGGGAATCCAGTCTGTCCAACCAACCTCTCTGGAAAAGGGTTTACCAGGCAGCTGTGTTTGCAAAGTTCAAAGGCCGGAATCCAGTCCTGTTTGGGCTCAGCCTGGCCAGCTCAGGTCCTCCGTCATCTCTCCAGTCATCCCCTGTGATTATCTGTCACCACCATCGCCACCATCCTGCCATCGTCATTGCTGGGCTCATCCACATCCCACGTCCTGCCCTTAGAGCCACACACCCAAGATTCAGGAATAAATACATAAATGATTATGTGGGGCACTCTGCCAAATTATACATTTTGTTGTTGTTGTTAGGTGCCATCGAATTGGATCCAACTCATAGTGACCCCATGTACAATGGAAGGAAACACTACCCACCACAGTGCCATGAGCACAGTCTTTTTTTATTCTAGCCCATTGTTGCAGCCACTGTGTTTCTTCTCATTTTGAGTCATGCCACAGCAGCAAAAGGAGGTTCCAAGGACTTTACTCTTATTTCTACCAGTAAGGTTGTCTCTACTTTGAGGAGGTAGCTCTTCTCTAGTCATTTCTTAAATCCTTTCAGCCTGGGGGGCAGGAAGGAAGTGGGCTCAGAGCCAAGGGAGGATCTGGAGGAGGATTCAGGGTCTCGAGTCCTTTCCTGTAATGGGTGTTTCTAGTTGAAACACTGTATTTTTGAGGGCACCTCATGCAGTGACTGTCCTATGCCCCACCCCTGCTCCATGGCCACCTCCTCCCACCAGAATCAATAGGATTCACAGGCTCCAGCCACAGGAGCTGCATGGAGGGGTGTGGATCCCAGACAATCGCCTGCTTGGGGCATCTCTGCCACACGGAAACCAGAGCCTGCGCCATCACAGCCCGATGCCTCTTGTCAATTGGACGGCATGTCCTTCCTTCCACCAGGGCAGAGGTGCGGGAGAGTGGGGCGCCACCAAGGCAGCAAGGGCAGCAAGGAGACCCTTTGTCACCCCACTCCCCCAGGGCGGGCATCACAGTGACAGGCACCAGGAGGGGCCCAGGCCGACGCTGGGAAGAGAACAGCCTCTCGCGGCCAGTGGCCAGGTCTGAGCCAGAAGCCGCTCCCGGATCCGGGCCACCCGCTCACGAGTCTCTGCTTCCAGGACAAGGATCCCCAGCTTCCCGCGTACGGCACTTTATGACCCAGCCGCAGTCAGCATCCTGGGCCCTTGCTCTGCAGGCATGACAACCAGGGCCCCCCTGGAGCGCTGGAGGACTGGGGTCCGGGTGGAGCAGCAGGCACAGTGTGGAGGCCCCAGCCGCCCACCTGGCAGCTGGACCCAGACCTGGCTGGCTGTACCATATTGCTCGGCGTCTGGCAAATAGACAGATTTTCACGAGCCAGATTCCGACTCACATGCCCGGGCCCTTCCTGTCCAACTGTTCCAGCATCTGTTTCTTTTAAAATGTATTTATTACACCAAGAAGGAGAATAATGGGGCTGGGGCTGGGGCCTCGGTGGCAGTGGCCGCCACTCTTCCCAGGCCTTCTCTGGAAGCAGCCATGTCAGGAAAATGGGACAGTGCTCAACCTGGGCCTCTGCCCTGGGCCACCGGAGTCAGAGAGCAACTGGACATGGGCCCAGCATGTGAGGCTGAAGGAGAAACACAAGGGATGGTGGTCAGGCGCCTGGGCTGGAGTCTACTCCTGTGTGGGATAGACTTGGGGGGCTTCCTGTGCCTCTCAGACCCTCAGTCTCATCCTCTGAAGGAGAAGTGAATCTCTACGATCTCCAAGGTGACTTGCTTCTCATTTTGCCTCCAAGTTGTCCAAAAATTCAGTGCTCTGGAACCCAGGTTCCCCAGCACACATGAGGATACACATTTATTTATGTATTCATTCATTCATTCATTCATTCATTCATTCATACATTCATCACATTGTTCAATGGGCTAGCCACTATCTACAAGGCACTGGAGATACAATGTTGCTTTAAAGACAACAAAGGGAGCTGGGCACAGTGGCCCAGTGGTGTGTGCCTGTCATCTCAGTGATTTGGGAGGCAGAGGCAACAGGATCGCGAGTTGGAGGCCAGAGCCAGCCTGCGCAACTTAGCAAGACTCTGACTCAAAATGAAAGATAAAAAGGGGGTTGGGGGTGCAGCCCAGTGGTGGAGCACTTGCCCAGCATGCACAAGGCTGACTTTCCAAATACTGGAAAAAAAAAAAAAAAAAAGGAAAACCAGAAAGCAAGAAAACAAGGCCCCCACACACTCATTCTTCCCACACGATGGCTCAAATACCCCGGACACATACATGAACACTAAGGGTGAATAGGACTCGTAGGCCTGAACCGCTATCTTATGTCTCTCTAAGGCAAGACACCCTGAATGTGTCTGCTAGTTTGTGCTGTGGGGGCTTGCGCGTTGCTTGATACTGAAAGCTATTCACAGGTATTTCAGACACCAGCAGGGCCACCCATGGTGGACAGGTTTCAGCTGAGCTTCTAGACTAAGACACACTAGGACCTGGCAGCTCACTCATAGGGCATATAGTCCAATAGGACTCACCACGGACCTCGTGCCAGGAGCCACGTTAAGCATCGCACACGCATCATCTTCTCTCACGTTCCCAGCAACTCTGCGAGATGGAGCTAGGCAGTGAGGGGAACCGAGGCTCAGGGGGACAAAGCAACTCATCCAAAGGCACACAGCAAACGCCCCAGCAGTCCATTTGCACAAGGATTTCACCTGTTGGCTGAGCTCCCGAGGTTCCTGTTGCAGCCTCTTTGTGGCTTTTCCAGGCTTGCTGCTGCCCTGATCCTATCTGGTTTCTACTGTGGCCCTGCTGGGTGGCTGGAAAAGACGGCGAACCCTCCCTTCATGATGGGGAAGCAGAGGTCTGGGGATGATAAGTGACATCTGCAGGGCTACAAAGCAACTTAGCAGAAGCAAAGACAGAAATTGGTGCAAACAAAGGGCGTTTGCCTTCCACTATTTGCTTGTCTTGTTTCTCGCACCTCCAAGATACACTGGTAGTGGTGGTATTTATCAGGCTCCTCCTCTCTGTCAGATTTGTTTAGGACATCGTTTCTCCCGGCAGGCTGGGGTTCTGGGGAAAGCCTGGAGCTGGGCTGCAGGCACCAGGGTCTGGCTCAGCTCGCCCGGTTCACTTTCCTGACTCTCTTGAAGTCACTGTGGCCACCTCGAGATCTCCCTTCAAGGCAGGGGCTGGGGTGGTGATCACCATCCCCCTGTCTCTAAGCTGTCCTCGAGGGGTCTGAGAACTGAGACGCCACCAGCGTGCTGGAATCCTTGTCTCCAACCCAAGCTCATCCCCCAGGCCCAGACACTCCTGCTGGGCCCTGGGGCTGAAGCCACTGTAATCCTAGGGCCCCTGCCCAGAGCTTGCATAACGGTCACCAAGGAACAGTTCTACAGCTTCCGCCACCCCTGATCCCCAGATACAGGAGACACAGAGCAGGGGCCTCAGCAGCAGCATCGACAGGCAACTGGGCCACACACCCACGTGCGCTCTGCAGCACCAGGTCGGGCCGAGCAGCCAGTGTTGGGAGTCTGTTGTCCCTGGCAGGGCTGGGCCAGGTTAGGGAAAGGGTGGCCTCCCCTGCCTGGGCCCAGGGGACTGCAAAGGTAATCACAGCATTGAGGCATTCGGAGGAGCATCTGAGGGAGGAGGAAGCAGGGTGCAGCTCCCTGTGAGGGAGGAGTAAGCACTGCAGCCTCAGATGGACGCAGTGGCCCCAGGGGCGGGCGGAGCCATGGGTAGAGCAGGCTGCATGGAGGAGAGAAAGGAGAGGGTGAGCCGGCCACGTTCTTATCCTTACAGATGGGAGACAGAGCCAGGCGGGGCCGCCCACCCCGGCCCAGCACAAGTCCATTGCCAGCAACGTGTGCAGGGCACAGCGCCTCCCTCCTAGCATGGCGCTGTCAGAACCTCCCCAGTGGAACACACACACACACACACACACACACACACACACCACACACACTCGCACATGTGACTTTCCCTTGATAGAGGCAATTTAAGTAAGGACTTGCCAAGGAAAAGTTTCTGAAGATATTTTATACTTACACTCACAAAGTTGTGTGAAGAAGAGCAGATCTAGTTTGTGTTAAATGGTGTTTAGGGAAAACAAAATCTGTCACTTACTTGGTAAACTCTGGGTTACACGAAGCTCATTCATTGCAGGCCTTATCAGAGCATTTAAAGTGATATTGTGTAGGGCTGGACGTATAGGTCAGTGGTAGAATGTTTGCTTAGAGTGTTTGAAGTCCTGGGGTTGATCCCCAACACCATGGAAAAAAAACAAAAACAAAAACAAAAAACAGACAAAATCTCTTCAGCTGGGCACCATAACCCAGGCTTGTAATTCCAGCGCTTTGGAAGCTGAAGTAGGAGGATGATAAGTTTGAGGCCAGAAACAGCCAGAGCAAATTAGGGAGACTGTGTCTAAAAATGAAAAATAAAAAAGTGGACTGGGGCTGTGGTTCCGTGGTCCTCAGGGGGCCCTGGGTGCAATTCTCCAGTACTGAAAAAAAAAAAAATCATATTGTGCCAAACCCAAGTGCTTCACAGGAAGGAGGAGCTGTGGGTGAAAGGCCGCCTGGGGCTAATGGATCTGAAAGCCAAGCGTTATTTTTGCCCCATGACCAACTTCCTTAGAGTTATTGAAGAAAAATGTATTGATTTGTAAGGTTAGGACAGCACCATCAAACAAATAAAAACAGCATCCATCTGTCCAACCAACCACCTAGCTATCCATCTAACAATCAACCTGACCACTCATCCACCCATCAGTTCACCCATTCACCCAACCATTTGCCTCTCCAACCATACTGCTCTCTATCCATCCATCTGTCTATTAATCCATCTATCCACCCACTCACCCACCCATCCATCCATCCATCCATCCATCTATCCAACCACTTATCTGTCCAATTATCCATCCATTCACCCACTCATCCACCCATTCAGCTATTCCCTCCTCCACATTCCAAATGCTCCCTGAGCACCTGCTAATACTAGGAAGGGAGAGGGGGACCTAGGTGTGAAACGGATAGGCTTCTTGTTTAAGAAGGTACTTGCAGTGGGTGATAGAGGGGAAGCTCCCTGTAGCTAAGGGGCAGAGTGTGGCGTTTGGGCCAGGAAGTTCTGGGCAAAGTCTTATGACCCGCCCCAAGAGCGTAGACTTTCTCCCTCAGGCCCATTGCTTATGTTTAGGAACCTCAGTCTCCGTATCTGTAAAATGGGCTCATAGCCTTAATATAGTTCTAGGGAGCTGAAACAGCCTCCACCTCACACTGTTCACAGTGGCTATTTTGCATGTATTTGCATGTGATTGCATGGGTTGTTCTTGGCCATGAGAGGCTGGCTCTATACTAAACTGTGAACCCCCAAGGACAGGACCTAGAGGGTTCTTGCTCCTCTCTGCACCCACAGCTTAAGCATTTGTTGAGTATCTGATGGACACCAAGCAAGTGGAATGGGGAATGAGCGTCTCCCTCAGCACTCACGCAGAGAGGCTGCGGAGAGCAGGGGAGGGAGGCTTGTGGTTATGGTCAAAGCCTGGCACAGAGCAGGTGGTCCTGCGGTGGAGCTGGCATCTTCCTGCCTGACCCTGCCCAGGCACCCACCTGGGAATGGCCTCAGCCCGGGGTGGCCCCAAATCCTCCATGGCACCTGGCAGGGCTGCTCCCTGCAACCTTCTGGCTCTGCTGTGGAGCCCCAGAAACCCGTCCCAGCCTTGGACTGAGCGCCACCAGCCTGCCGATGACCCAGCTCTTTGGATGGCTGGGGAGAACTTCCCAGCAGCCACTGTGAGGCGGCTCAGCCAAGTCCCTTGGCTTTCCTTTGGAGAGGCTGAGACCAAATGGGAGCCATGATGTCACCCAGCAGTCACATCAGCCTGGTGTCCTCCGTGGATGAGAAGGCCGAGGCCACCTGTGGTCTCAGCTGCCCCAGCTCAGGTCCCCATACCTGGGTGGTGGGAGGAACCCGAGAACCTTCTTGGGTCGGCTGCCTTGCTGTTGAATTTGAGGCCGTGCTGAGGAAGGGAGTGTGGCTGGGCAGCTCAGCTGTTGCTTAGCAACCTGTCTTAGGCCCATGAGAGCGGCTTCCAGGAGGTTTAGAGGGGGGACTCCAGAGCCCACCCTCTCGGAGTCACAGCCCAGCTTGCCATGTGACCTGAGCTATTCATGTGCCCTCAGAGCCTCTGTTTCTTCATCTGTAAAATGGGAACAGGCGTAGTACTTGTTCCTAGAATGCATGCAAGAGTTAACAAACTTCTACCTTATTCTTTTGGGAATGCCAAAAGCTCCTACCTTGGAAGGTTTTGTGAGGATTAGGTAAGAACACTCATAAAGCCTGCCACAGGGCTCAGCCCACAGTGGCTGTTGTTATTGTGAGGTACCCTCGAGTCAGGTCTGACCCTTTCGGACCCTAGGTACAGCAAAATGAAACACTCCCCAAGACTGTGCCATGCACATGATCTTTTGATGTTTGAGCCCAATGTTGCAGCCACTATGTTTCTTCTCATTTTGAGTTGTGCCATATCAGCAAAAGGAGGGCCCAGGGGCTTTACTCCATTCCCTGTTGGGGATTTTTTAGATTGCACCCCATAACTAGGGTCCCTCATACTAGCAAGAGGGACTGACCTCTAGGTGACCCCAGGGCCACATCCCACTCACTCACTCCTACCCCTCCCATCGAGTGAGCAAAGATGGCCCCTGACCAGCCTGACCAGCCTCAACCACCTCAATTTTGATTGGCTACCCCTAGCATCTGAGTTAAATAACTGCCCCTACCTGGCAGGTATGGGAAAAGGACGTGGCAACCCACTCCCAAGGCAATCCCGAAATAGTCAGCCATTGAAAACCCTATGAGGGTCACTATGAGTCGGACTCAACTCGACGGCACCTAATAACAACAACAACCTGGCAGGTATGACAGTCTACCTGCTGTACCTGTCAGGAATGTGATTGGCTAACCCCAGTACACACTCCCTTCCAGGAGCGTATATAAGCAGGGCTGTTGGACCCCCTTCACCCTTCATCTCTCACCGTGCCTCAACGGCAGCCTGGACCCCATCACCTCAATCCAGCACTCCCCAATCCAGCGGAAAATCTCTAAGCAAGCCAACGCGTCAAGGCTAAGGGTCCCAAAGCGCTGAAGGCTACAAGCAAGCCAAGAAGAGCCTCCCAATTCCTCCCACCCTTGGGAAGGAGGGAGGTAGAGAAGGCGAGCTGCGAGAGTCAAGACTACCAGACCTCCAGCCCAGCGGAACACCAACTGCTTGTAGCTGTGCCTTTAAGGCTGAGCTGTTCCACCAGTGAGCCCGCAGCATAGAATGCTAGCGCTTGAGCACTTGACAGGGGCTGCTTGCTGGTTGCACCCCACTTGGGGAGTAACCCAATAAACCTTCCCTCTCCTGTTTCCTGCAGAAGGTCTCCCAAGGTCCTTCTTTGGCACCTCTGGCCACTACACCAATCTGGTCCAGTGGGTCCCCGATACCCACTTGGTGTCAGGGCAAGGTTCTGACCTCTGCCAGGCCTGAGTCGAACCCCGACAATTCCCGTCATTAAGATTGACTCTACTTAGAGGAAGCAACTCTTCTCCAATCAGCTCTTGAACACCTTCTAGACTGGGGGTGCTGATTTTCTGGTACTATATCTGACAGTGCTTCTTTGCTGTTCATAGGGTTTTCAATGAAACATTGTAGGTGCTCAATAAATGTGGTTCTGAGGCTCATCCCATCCTCTATGCTTCCCTAAATTCTTGCTCCATGAAAGTGTCCATTCCTCATAAGCATAGCTCTGACCTGCCCCTGGCCTTTGCTGGGCCTTCTGTCTGGCTGCTATGTTCTCCCTTGCCCTTCTCTTTCCTCCAGAAGGCCTTCTATAGTGTCCAGGTGGAGCAGGGTGCCTTTGGAAGTGCCTTGCAGTTGCTGGGCATCCTCTGTTATCACACTTGATCCTTGGTTTCCTGCCTGCCTGGATTTTCTGGTAAGTGCATAATAAATAAGCTGTCCCCAAGGGTTGGCCCTCGTGGGATGTTTGGGCAATTATTCCCCACCACGCACACCATTTTCACCATTCATTCCAGGAACATTCTTAATTGGCCTCCACTTCCCACACTGCCTGTGTTAATCAGTTCTAATCTCTGTTCTTCCGTCAAACACAGAGCAAATGCCCATGGTCCAAAGCCCCCGAAGCCAGCAACTGTGGCTTCTCACCTGCTCGCATCTCCTCCCACTAGTCAAGGTACCTACTCACCTGAAATAGTAGCACTTCTTCCCAAACCTGTTTGTTCCCTTCAGCAAAATTGGATCATTTAGTTTAACTTTAGGAAAGCCAATAATTTAGGAGTATGCAAGAAAAAAATGCCATTTCCATGAAAATTAAGTTGGATTCTTGGAAAGGCTGAATAAATAGTTGCTTTAAAGAATTTAAATGAGGGACTGAGGAAGTAGCTCAAAGGTAGAGCGCCTAGCATGGGTGAGTTTTGTGCCCAGCACATGGCAAAATAAACAAACAAACAAGCAAGCATATGTATAATATATTACACTGTTGTTGTTAGGTGCCATTGAGTTAGGTCTGACCCATAGCGACCCTATGTACAGCATATTGAAACACTCCCTGATTCTGTGCCAGGCACATGATCTTATTTATGTTTAAGCCCATTGTTGCAGACATGGTGTCAATCCATCTAGTTGAGGGTTTTCCTTTTTATCATTGACCTGCCACTCTCCCAAACATGAAGTCCTTCTCCACAAATTGATCCCTCCAGAATACGTAAGACACAGTCTGGCCATCCTTGCTTCCAAGGAGCACTCTGGTTGCACTTCTTCTAGGACAGATCTGTTGGTTCTTTTGACAGTCCATGGTATATTCAATAATCATCTCCAGTGCCATAATTCAAAAGCATCAATTCTTCTCCTGTCTCGCTTGTTCAATGTCCAGCTTTCACAACCATATGATGCAACTGAAAATACCATGGCATGAGTCAGGCACACTTTTGTCTTCAATGTGACATCTTTGCTTTTCAATACTTTACAGAGATTGTTTGCCACAGCTTTTCCCAAAGAAATGTGTCTTTTTATTTCTTGACCGCTACATCCACGGGTGTTGACTATAGAACCAAGTAAAGAAAAAGTGTGGACAGCCTCAGTATGCATTATGTATATACATATCTTTCACACATCCAAAATGCCCTATGTACAAGAGCATTGCTGTACTGGTGGAAATAGCCAAATAAATAAGGGGCAATCTAAATCCCCACCCGTACACCCATACACACAAGAGACGGGAAGAGCCAGGAGATAGGAATCAGGAAAGACTGAGAAAAATCCAGCACCGAGGTGTGGCTTATTAAATGTTTCAAATCCTCAAAAGGACCTCACGTGTAGACACCACATTGGTTATAAGGGATGATGTGAGGGACTGTGGGTTTTCTAAAGAAAGACAGGCTAAAGGGACCCCAGCAGACAAGGGGAATTCAACAGAGAGCTCTATACCCACATCTCAGGTGTGGGGTACATTATATGCTGCAGTGAAAAGATAATATGATTTTGCTCTGCCCAGTACCAAAGTCCAAAGAAACAGAAACCTGGACAAAAGCTTTAGCGTCCCATATCCCAGACACAAAGGGTAAATTCTTAGTCCTTAAAGATCTCTATTTGCTGATCAATAAAAAGAAAACCCAGTTCAATGGAAAAATAGACAAAGAACGTGACAAGTAGTTAAGAGGAAGGAAATACAAATAGCTCTAAACTCTAAGCTCCATATCACCTCTGAGAAAAGACCTGCAAATTCAACCTCCAGGGAGCCATCATTCAGCACCCCTGGTGGCAAAGGTTCAAGATCAAGCTCCCTAAGGCTGGAGGGCGGGATCTCTCAGGGCTTCATGGGAGTGGGGGCGGAGGGCGCATGCTTCTTGCCAAGCTGCTAGAGATACCATCAGCCACACCTGTACCAACCATGTCACCAGCTGCTCCGCCTCCAGGAATCTGGGCTCCCAATCGCCTCCCACACATTCCCAGATGTCCTAGGCTGCTGGCTGAAATAGCTTCCTAAGCAGGACATGACCTAAGTACCCACCTGTGGGGCACAGGTGGAGGGCATGTCAATAGCACCAGGAAGGGCTCCCAGGGCAGATTTAAAAGAACTCTGAGATGGGGTGGGGGGCAGCAAAACATGGTTGGGGGTAGGGTGCTCCATGATGGCTGGTTAAAGGAAGGAAAGTGCGGGAAAGTGCGTCCACATGACTGCTTCTTGGCTCGAGGTACTGGGGTTGGAACCAGGCCTTTGCACATACCAGGCCAGGGCTCGGCCACTGAGCTACAGCCCCACTCTGCACATGGCGTCCATTCTATGTGCCTGGGACATCTAGGGAGGGGACTGTGGGGCCAGACACAGAGAAGGGACAGAGACCAATGACGACGCGTCTCCTGCTTTTCCGTCTTTCCTTCTCCTTTCTGTACTTCCTCCATTATCCCTGCTTTCCTCCCTCCCTTCCTCCTTTTCTTCCTCCCTTTCTGCCTTCCTCCCTTCTGGCCTTCTCTTCTTGCTTTTATTCCCTCTTTCCTCTCTTCCCTTCTTCCCTCTTTTTTCTTCCCTGCTTCCCTTCTTCTTTCCTTTGTTCCTTCTTTCCTCCTTCCCTCTTTCTATTCTTCCTTCTTTCCTTCCCTCCTCCATCTTCTTCCCATTCCTTCCTTCTTTCCCTCTTTCCTTCCTTCCTCCCTCCCTCCGCTTCCTCCCTCCCCTTCCTTCCGTCCTTCCTTTTTTCCTTCCTTTTTCCCTGTTAGATTTTGAACCACATGCCGCTCACCAATTGCAAAACCACCTAAAGCGAATAAAACAGCTAACCGTGAGCGCGTTGTTCTAAAAACCACATCCTCAGAGTGACTTTTTAGATAAAGTTGACTTCACCTGGGCTTCTGATCGGTTCCTGACCCTAGACAGCTGCGCTCTGATGCAGCCTGTTCTCGAAGTTTCCCATCCGGAGCTGTATTGCTGATGGCGAGATGCATACATTTCCATCTGGAAAACACACAAATCACATTCCTAAGCCCCCACCTACGGGCCAGGAAGCCGCTCCCGGCCAGCGCCGCTCCCTCCCCAGCGGCTTCCCCACCTGGCCGGCTCCCTCCAGCACGTGTTTGCCGCCTGATAAAGGTGCGCTGCATCCCAGCCGCTGCTTTAATTAATTTCTGACATGAAAGCTCGCGTCCCTTCTCCTGCCTCAGAGACCTGCACCCCAGCTCGCCTCTGCCTGCCGCAGAAAGCAGCTGCCCGTGAGCAGCCAGTTTCCAAAAAGTGGGGGAGGGGAGAGGTTGAGTCACACTTCTTTTTTTCCCCTCGCATTTGCACCGATTTGCATATTAATAGTTTGCATATTAACCAGCGACTTCAGAGGGTGGGCGGGCTAATGAATGCAGCAATCTCCTCAATTTTAACTCAATTTGCCTCATCCATATTCCGATGGCTTTGGGGATTGGTGTTGGGCTTTCATTGAAACGATCCCGCCAGCCCGGGTGTGGGCTGCTCTGCCATTAATCCAATTAATTAGCCCCACGGATGCGCCGCCTGGGCGACGGCCCTTTGTTCGGTGCTGGGGGCTAATGACAGCCCCAGGCTGATGGGATAATGAGGGGAATAAGGAGGGTCTGACCCCCAGCCCGGTCTGGGGTGGTGTTTGGGGTGGGGAGGGGAAACGCGGCTTTTGGGGGGCCGGGATCGCGAGGAGACAGACAGCTGCTTTCCCTCGCTGCTCACTCTAGGTGTGAGAAGTCTCCCATCTGCCCCTCCAGCCTCCTCCGCCCAGGGACGGGGAGCAGGGTCTGGGGGACCTGAGCCTCCGGCTTCCGGGGGGTGGGGGGGTCCAGCCAATGGGCAGGGCCTGTGGAGATGGGGCAAGGAGGGACCAGAGGGTTGGGGTAAGGCTGCAGCCTCCCTGCCTCTCTGCCGACCACAGGCTGGCTGGGTCCCCCACAGGTCACAGACCCTGCCACATAACCTTCCCTAACACCTACTCTGTCTGCTCTAGGAGCCTTTGGCCTGGACCCATTAGGTCGGGGATGGGGTGCAGCTCCTCCCTCTTGCAGGCTCTGGGGCGACTCTTCCTCCCCTCTGGTTCAAATGTCCCCTCCTGGGCCTCTGACTAACACCCACCCCTTATCTCTCACTTTTCTACAACAGACACTTGTTCAGAGATGATTACAAAGACGAAGCAATATGCTATATTTATGAAAGGCTCAGCTCAAAGCCAGGGCTGCTCCACACTCTCTGAGGACCCAGGTTCAATCCCCAGCATGGCAAAAATGAGAGAAGGATCTGGCAATCCACTACCGAAGCAATCCTGAAACAATCAGCCAATGAAATCCCTAGGAGTGTAGATGTGAGTCAGACCCAACTCCAGGGCAGCTCAAAGCCTGGCATACATTGTTGTTGTTGTTAGGTGCCATCAAGTCCTGCCTGACTCATAACGGCCCTTCTAGGGTTTTCAATGGCTGATTGTCTCGAGATTATCTCAGGAGTGGATTGCCGTGTCCTTCTCCCATTTCTGGGGTAGGGGAATTGAACCTGGGACCTCAGAGACTGCAGAGCAGCTTTCTACCAACTGAGCTAAATCCCAGCCCTGACATACATTAAGAGTTCAGTAAATGTTGAGGACAGTGATGTGTGCAGATAGGTACCTAGCTGGTTACATGTTGTTGTTGTTAAGTGCCAGTGGAGTCAGTATGTGATTCATAGGGACCCTACATGCAATTGACGAAACACTATAGTCAGTGCTTCTTGCTATTCATAGGGTTTTCAATGGCTGATTGATTTTTTGGGAGTGAGTTGAGTGGTCCTTCACCCAGCTGGCTAAAGTGTCTCTTAAATTGATCCTTTGAAGTAACAGGCCATGAGATGCTTTTTGGTAAAAGAGATTCCCTGGCAAAAGGCATCTAAGAACCCAGCAGATCTCCTGCGTGATGCATAACATGCGTGATTATAATAAAAGCTCTGAGACGTCCTGTAGGAAAGGAAACTCTGCCTCATGTGCAGTCAGATATCATTGGAATAGTAAACCTCTCCTGTGTGTTTCCCAGTTTACACACTTGGAAATTGAGAGGTTGCTGTGTGTGATTGTGTAAAGCCCATGCACAATGTAGGTTCTGGACAGTCTCTGTCCATGTGGGGGTTGGGGAGATGGGTCAGGAGAGAGGCTGAGGCTGCAGGGTGAAAACCTGGATTGCAAACAGGTGGAATTGTGACTCAAGCTCCTTCGTGGCTGCATGGCCCTTGGAAACCACTTTACTTCTTGCAGCCTCAGTTTTCTCATCAACAAAATGGGCAGAATTCCCACAGTACCCCACTAGAGATGGATTCAGAACAACAAGCTATTCAAGTGCCAAGCACATGAACAGACTCCTCTGTGACGTGTGTTCTAGATCTGCAAGTGCCATGACACTTGGGAGAGAGAGAGCTCCTTCCTTCTCAGACCTTTGTGATTTATTTAAAGGTCTACTTTTAAAATTTTTATCTTAGGAATATGTGCAGGCACTATGCACAAAGAAAGGCACAACTATGTTCTTTTTAGAGTTGGTGGTGGTGATGGTAGTGTTAGGTGCCATCAGATTGAATCCAACTAATAGCAACCCTATGTACAACAGAACAAAACAGTCCTGGACACTGTGCCATGCCTGGCATTGTGTCAGTGCTTCTCTGCTATTCTAGGGTTTTTGATGGTTGACTGTTTCAGGAGTGGGCTGCCAGGTCCTTCAGCCTACAGCACCCAATATTCTCAGGTGGTCTCCCATCCAAGGACTAACTAGGCTGACCCTGCTTAGCTTCTGAGAACTGATGAGATCAGATGCCAGGGAAATATGGCTGTAGACAGAGTTGTTGGTAGTAGTAACAAATTAGAATAATGATAACCTATATGGCCAACGGCCTGCAGCGGTAGCCCTGTGGCATCTGATCCTGTCAGATCCTGGAAGCTAAGCAGGGTCGGGCCTGGTAAGTACCTGGATGGGAGACCGCCTGGGAACACTAAAAGCTGTAGGCTTGGGAGAAGGACCAGGCAACCCCCTCCCAAAAATCAATCTGCCATTGAAAACCCTGTGAACAGCAGAGAAGCACTGACAATAATTTTTCCCCTGTTGTACAGAGGGTCGCTATGAGTCGGATACTGACTCGACGGCACCTAACAACAACAACAACATATGTCCAACAGAAGGGGATCAACAGAATAAAGAGTATGGCTCCCATGCCATGGAACTCTAAGCAACCTTTTGAGGTCAGGAAAATCTTTCCCAGAATCTTGGAATTTCTACTTTAAAGCCCACCCTTGCTCCTAGCTAGCAAGTATTGATTGGAAAAGGCAGAAAATGAAGTGGAACCCAGATTGCCGACTTCCTGGTTGTGGGTAATGGACCATTGTTATGTAAGACGCTATCTTTGGAGGTATTGAGAAAGTTTGCATAGTAACTTTATAGGTTTCTTGCGACTTCATTGTGAGTCTGAAGTCATTTTCAAGCAAAACAAAATTTGAAATAGCAAGCACAGTGAGATGCCCTGGGTGTGTGTTTATAAACCACTTTAAAATAGTACAGATTGAGCATCCCTAATCCAAAAATCAAAAACCCCAAATGTTCCAAAATCTGAAACTTTTTGAGCACTGGCATAACACTGCAAATAGAAAATTCCACAGCTGACCTTATGTGAGAGGTCAAGATCAAAAAGCAGGTGCATTAAAAATGTCATGTAACATTACCTCCAGGCTATGTGTATAAGGTATATGTTGTTGGTGGTGGTGGTTGTTAGGTGCTATCAAGTCAGGTCCTACTCATAGTGACCATATGTACAGCAGAATGAAACACTCTCCTACACTGTGCCATGCTGGCATCATGTCAGAGCTTCTCTGCATAGGGTTTTCAATGGTTGATTGTTTTAGGAGTGGGCTGCCAGGTCCTTTTCTTGTTTTTGCGGTGCTGGGTATTGAACTCAGGAATTCAGAGAGTGTAGAGCAACACCTTACCAACTGAGCTAAACCCCAGCCCTATAAGGTGTATATGAAACATAAATGAATTTTGTATTTAGCCTTGGGTCCCACTCCCAAGATATCCCATTACATATATGACAATATTCCAAATTCCAAAACCACTCCAAAATCCAAGACATTTCTTATCCTAAGTGTTTCGGATGAAGGATGCTCCAGCTGTCATGACAAATCATAGACAGCACTCACCGGTACCTGCACTTGAGAGCTTGTGGCTGCTTTATTTAAGATCTCCATCTTTAATTTTTTTTCCTCCATGACTATGGATGATGATTTGTGTCATCTCTTTACAAAGTTTAAACACAGAGTCCTAGGGAACCCACACAATGCCTCCCCAGGTCCTCCCTCTGTAGTCTGGTAGCAAGGGAAGTCCTGGCTTCTATTGTCTCCTCAAAACTCTGGCTTCTCGGAGTTCAAAAAGCCAAATGCCACGTGGGATCCTGTCACTTTGCCATTTCTCCCCTGCCCGCCATTGCAAAGGCTCCCAGCTCCAGGCTGCTCTTCCCAGAAGACACCGTCAAAGCCCCCAGACCGCGCCGGGGCCAGCACGCACTTACAAATTACCACAGCAAAATGGATTGCCTTGACAAAATGTAATGTTTTGTGACAGAGCCCAAATATGCATTTCATTCTTGAGGAGAAAGCTCAAGGAACTCGTTGGAAATATTAAATTAAGCGGCGTAACAGCTGAGAATAATTGGGTTTTCTACCCTGTTGCCTGTGATTTCACGTGGTGTTTCGGGTGGCAGCGGGGCGGCTCTGTTTGACTTTGACTGGGAGAGGCCCCGGGTCAGCAACAAGAGGCTGGAGGTTGGAGGTTCGGTGAGGCTCAAGCCCTGCAGAGATGGGACAGGCCCCTGGCACCAGCCCTTGGAGTCCTGGAAGCAGAATCTCCCAGGTCAAAATCACCACAGATGGCACACATTTTGCGCCTCCCTGACCCCGTTTCATGGATGGGGAAACTGAGTCCTTAGAGAGATGTCTTAGGAAGTTCATGGCAGGGCTGGGATTTCCACAGTTGCCACGAGTAATGGCTTTCTCACTTTATCACCCCTCCCCGTTATTATGGGCTAGGGGTTAGCTCAGTTGGTAGAGTGCGGCTCTGAGCACTCTGAGGCCCTGGGTTCCATCCCCAGCACTACAAAAAAATGGGAGAAGAATCTGGCAGCCCACTCCTGAAGCAACGTGCCATTGAAGCCCCTATGAATAACAGAGACGCACTGACATAGTGCCAAGCATGGCACAGCATCAGGGCGAGTTTCATTCTCTTGTACATCAGGTTTCTATGAGTCGCACCCGACCTGAAGGGCACCTAACAACAACCACCTCATTATTTTGGATCTGAAACCACAGACCTTTAAGCCGTGTTGCTTGCAACGTGACCCAAAGATCACCTAGGGTCACAGAGACACAAGTGCAGAGGGCTGTGGAGCCTCGTCCTCCTTTGGGGACCCTGAGTGAATCTTGGCTGCTTTGAGACTTGGTTTCCCTCTACACAATGGGGTCTGACATGCTGGACTCAGAAAAGGTACCGTGAGATTTTCATAGAGCTGGTTGTGCATGCGATTCACCTGTAATGTCATTGCCCGGACCCACCAGGTCCATAGTGGGGCCTCAGGCCCCTGGGACATTCATGGCATTGGGACGATGGTTGGGAGAATGTGAGTCTATACTAGTCAGACTGGCTCAGCAGGAGCCCAGCATACAGCAGTCTCCGCACCCCTGCTCTTCCCCCTTTGTTCTACCATTGTTCCTTCCAGGACCCTTCCCTGTCCACATCTCTAAAACTCCAACGGGAAGGGGACAGTGGGGGAGTTGTCTTGGCAGCACATCCGTGGGCCCTTCAGGAAGCGCAAGCGCCAAGCGCAACCTTGTGCTCCCGATTCCCGCCCTAGATGACCAGCTGGGCCTGGTGGAGGCGGTGAGTCATGGTCTCCTCGCTCTGTGGGATTCCACAGCTGCGCAGTGCTTGGCCCAGCAGGGGAAATAGCTGTCCGTTTGCACATTTTCCGGCAGCCAGTCCAGGAGAAGATGCCCAGACAGCTTCAGGACACAGCAGCCTCTCTGATGTCAACAGAGTTGCTTTTTTAAATCCAACCTCAAGAAAACATTCTCAGGCACTCAGACATCAGGGGACCCTCCCTGTGTCCCTGGGCCACCTTAGAGGAGAGTCTTCTCACTTCTCAGAGCTGACAATAGCCTGTGGAAGGGGAGTGGGCAGTTTTCCTGCTGTGTGGCCTCTGGCCAAGTGTCTCTCCCTTTCTGAGCCTGTTTCCTTATCTATAAATGACTGTGAGGCTTCAGTTGTGAAGCTTGGGGCTTCTGGATGGAGAACCTGGAGGTTCCTCCACCTTCTGTCCTAGCTCCATGTCTTCTTAGCTAGGGGACAGGGATCACCACACCAGATCTGTGGGGTTAACAGTGACATCACCTTCTCTGCTCTGTTCAGAGGATTCCACAAAATACTGAGTTGAACAGTTGTTAGGCAGGGCTGGGTGTAAGGTCCGGGCTCAACAAGCAGCATGATTACTTGCTAACGTGAACAGAATGCACCTTCTGACTGGGATATTATTGGATTTTGATTATGATCAGCATGAACCCCCAATTCCTGTTTCCATATCAAAACCCCTGTATAGAGTCACTTACCACGATGATGATGGTGATGCTGTTGACTAACCCAGAGTTACCAGATGTGCACGTGCCAGGTACTGTTATAAATTCTTCGCTTGTGATGACAGCAAAGTCTCACAGTTCTAAGACACACACCCCTGTGTTATTCTTTATTTTGCCAATAAGGACATTGAGTCATAAGATGCTTAAATCATCTGCTGGAGATTGTGCAGTTGGGGTGTATCAGTCAGCAACAGTCACAGTGATGCTGTGTAAGAACGAACCACAGACATCTCAGTGGCAAACATCAAGCAGCAATGGTAGGCTCAAATATAAAAAAGTCATGTGTGTGCCACAGTCATGGGTAGTGTTTCGTTCTGTTGTGCCTAGGGTCGCTATGAGTCAGATCTGACTTGACGGAACCTAACAACAACATCCTTCCTGTCTATCCAGTGCCCCCGCCTTCCGCTTCATCCCTCCCTAGAGGCAGGAAGGAAGCTCCAGTCTCTCAGGCTGAGCTCTCCGCCTGCTTCACTGACTGCATTCTACATGGTGCGTTGGTACCAGGCAGGACCTGCATGTTAGAAGATGCCAGCTCCTTAACCCTCTCTGATACGTGACTAAGCCCCTAGGGGCTGCACCATCCATCAGGACAGAAGCCCGCTCTGCAGACCTGACAAGTGTGGTCCATGCAGACACACCAGGAAGCTCATGAGATGTCAGGGTAAGAGGTGGTTTCTGCAGGGCTGGGGAGGTGGCTCAGGGAAGAGCTTGCTTAGCACACACACAAGGCCTTGTGCTCCATCCCCATCTCCTCCAATGGGGGGGGGGAGGGAGGGGAGAGAGAGAGAGAGAGAGAGAAGGAGAGAGACAGAGAGAGACAGAGACAGAAAGACAGAGAGAGACAGAGAGAAAATCGAAGCCAGGCTGTGATCAGAATGATGACAGGCAGCCCCGTGCATGGTATTTATGCACCAGACTTGCCCAGAGTCCCTACTGTGGGCCAGACCTGTGACTCATGGTGCTAGGAACACACAGCTCAATAGCAATCGGACACAGGAGAGATGCATGGATGGGGAGGGGGGACAGATGGCATGCAAGCACTGCAGTCCATGAGTGAGCAAGACTCCCTGGGCACAGGAGGCGAGATGCCTGTTCTCCAGGGAAGAGGGTGTTGGAGACCACACTGAGGAGCCATAGTGGTTCACTGTGATTAGATGTCTATGAATGTCACGCACATGCAGAGGAGGGGTCAGCAGATGGTAGAGCGGATAAAGCCCCAAGAGCAAGACCCTGTCTGGTCTTCTAAGCTGTGGCCCTGGACCCCGAGCACACAGCAGTTCCTGCCAAATAAATGTGGCCATGTGTAACCATCCTGACCATTGCACCAGGCACTTGCTGTGTATTTTTCAGGTGCCAAGAGACAACCCGCCCCCCATTTTGTCTGTTAGTTTATTGGGCTATGGGGGCTTACATGTTGCTATGATGCTGAAAGCTATACCACTGGTATTTTAGATATGAGCAGGGCCACCCACGGTGTACAGGGTTCAGCTGAGCTTCCAGACTAAGGCAGACTAGGAAGCCCACTCCTGAAACAATCAGCCATTGTATAGCAGAGGAGCACTGTCAAACAGAGTGCTGGAAAATGAGCTCCCAAGGCTGGAAGGCATTCAAGACACGACTGAGGAAGAGTTACCTCCTCAAAGTAGAGTCAACCTTCATGACAGATGGAGTAAAGCCCCTGGGGCCTCCTTTTGCTGATATGGCAGGACTCAAAATGAGAAGAAACACCGTGGCTGCAACAATGGGCTTGAGGTGTGAGGTAGTGTTTCATTCTCTTGTACATAAGGTTGAGGTGAGTCAGACTGACTCTAACAATATCAAGAGACAAATGTGAGATCAGGCTCCATGTGGGTCCCATTTAAGATCCAGAGTTGCATAAATAGCTATGCTGCTGTTGGCTCTCCCAGACCCCAGCTTTCCCCCTCTGCCAAGAGGGCTCTGTCACTTGACTTTGTTTGCCTATTTCAAATCATCTCTTGCTTCCCAATGGGCAGATGCCTGAAGTCATATCCCTGTGGCATCTGATCCCGTCAGATTTCAGAAGCTACGCAGGGTTGGGCCTGGTTAGTCCTTGGATGGGAGACCACCTGGGAACACCAGGTGCTGTAGGCAACCCACTCGCAAAAAAGCAATCCTCCATTGAAAACTCTATGAACAGCAGAGAAGCACCGATGATACTATTTTGTCGCTATGAGTCGGGGACTGACTCGATGGCACCTAACAACAACAATGGGCAGATGGCTGCTCACAGGGATCCACAAGGATCCCCAAACTTACCATTCATTTCATCAAAGAGAAGGTACTGGAAACAGAGTTCTTTCTAAGCCCTTACAGACTGTGCTTGAAATATTTCATTCATTCATTCATTCATTCATTCATTCATCCATTCATCCATCCACTGCTCAATGAGCCTCTGTCCCCCACTGCAAGCTTGGCGTTGAGCACAGACAACGTGACCCCATCATTTCCCTTCTCGTGAGACTCCTTGTCTCCCACTCAAAGGGGAATGTCCGTCTCCCTCTGCATCTGATTACATATTCATTTACTTATTATTTGTTTGTTCTCAAACCCCAAAGCCTTTCAACTGAGCAGCTGCATCGGCAAACTTCCCCGAGCACGGTTGTGTGTGGCATTGACAGAAATGGTTTCTGATCCATGCCAAGGGCCCCACTGATCTCTTTTTAATCAGATGCTGCTGTGGATCCACAGTGGAGTCTGCGGTGTGATTTCACAAAGTACCTGCTGCGAAATCGAGAGCCCCCACCCCGTCCCCCACGACTGTGGACTTGAAACGCCTGCATCTTCTTTGGGGAGCATCTTATCAGTTGCTTCAAATCCGGTTGCACCCGCTGCAGGAGGAACAGTGTTTTTCTCTAGAGGCGCCCGGGGCCAGGTCTGCAGGGAGGGATTTTTCTTCAGGTGTGGTCTGAGCACCACCAGGATCAGAATCTTGGGGGTAAACCCAGGAATCTGCATTTCCACGAGCCGCCAGGACATTTTGAAACTATCCCTCTCCTATCATTTGAAAGAAAGGAGGGAGGAAAAGAAGGAAGCCATCATTGAAACACTACGTTCGCGCCTCCTAGTCAATTAGCTTCGGATTTAGGAAATGTTTTTGCAAAGGCTGCTGGACCACATTTAGTCCCCTTCCCACCAATGGCATCATGTTTGGTATCCACTACGAGGGTTTTATAACATCTTTCATTCCTCCTCTACCTCCACATGACAACCAGCGAGTGAGCACCCACTCCTGAGTTATATGACTCCCCAAACATGCCACTGCTCCCTGCCTTTTCCCCATTAGCTTCTAGGAGGTTTTCCTGCCACCGAACTCTTACATATCCTTCAAAACCCAACTTGTTACTTGCTCTTTTATTGTTTCTGTGGTTGGAGATTCCACAACATAGCGATGATCTGAACCACCAGTTCGTGGAACCCCTTCGAGTCTGGGGCTGTGTTCAACACCTGAGAGGTTAGGGCAGACAATACCTGCCTGTGTGTCTGTTCTTTTCCAAGGCAGACATGGGGCCTGATTGCCCTGGGCAGAGTAGGTGCTCCGGTCACATTGGAGGGACAGAAATTCACACAGCTGTTTTGCCAGATTGGATCAGTCAGAAGAAAAGTAGCCATATCTGAGGAAGATGCCCCTCCGCCATGGGAGGAAGGGGCTGGCAGGGCAGAGCAGAGCTCTCTGACTGATGGCCACGTTTGTCTTCCTCCAAGCCCCAGCCTGAGCAGAACTGAGGCCAGCGGGAGCCTGAAGTAACTTGGTAACTTTGGTTACTTGGTAACTTTGATAACTTGGTAACTTTGAGCCTTGACCTTGAAACAAAGTCAGGTCCCTACTGGGGACCACCAGCTGGACCAGACATGAACATGAGTGGGGTTTCTACCTTCCCAGGAAGCAGGCAGCAGCCCTGACTCCAACAAATGCAGCCCAGGTGTCGCCTATTTTTAGACCCTGGGGGCCAAACGGTCCTAGGGCGCAATCAGGCCAGCCATCCCTCCTGGGGCAAAGGGAACACCTGTGTAGTCCAGTGGGTTAGGGACCCTTCTGAGTCTTTCGGAACATCAAGCGCAATGTTCAACCTAAATGGGAATGCGTCTCTGTTCATCCACATCCCTCAGGGATCCAGGATCCAGCACGAGCAGATCTGACTTTGCAAATCCCAGCTCTACTGCTTAATGGCTGTCCCGCTTGGGGAAAGTCACTCAACCTCTTTGAGCCACAGTTTCCTTATTGTAAAATGGAAAGGACAGAATTTTCCCATGATCTTTGGGTGCCTCAGTGGAGGAAATATTTCTGACACTTTCCCCCTCCTTTTCCTTCTACTTACTAACGCTTTTATGATTACTTATGGTAACTGCTGTCATCCTCCTCATACTGGAATTCTGGCACCATGTTGTTGTTGTTGTTGTTGTTGTTGTTGTTAGGTGCCGTCGAGTTGGTATCCGATTCATAGGGACCCTCTGTACAACAGGGGAAACACTATTGTCAGTGCTTCTCTGCTGTTCATAGGGTTTTCCATGGTGGATGGATTTTTGGGAGTGGGTTACTGGGTCCTTCTCCCAAGCCTACAGCACCTGGTGTTCCTAGGCGGTCTCCCTTCCAAGTACTAACCAGGCCTGACCCTGCTTAGCTTCCAAGATCTGATGGGATTGGATGCCACAGGGCTACGGCTGTGGGCTCTGACACCGTGGAGCTTCCTAAGTCCCATCTGTGGCAATGGAAATTCCCTCTAAGCTCATCCTTTCTTCACTTTATACATTTTCTCAAGTGAGATCTCTCTGCTCAAATCCATCTCCCTGCCAGTCTCCAATTTGATGCCTCATCCTGATCACGTGAGATTATGTTTGGCAACATAATGTGATGTGACTTGGGTTGCCCGTGACAGATGGGGTACCCGTCAGCAGAGGAGCGGCACCCAATCTTCTAAAGAGCATCGTTCCAGGAGCAAACAGGATGGCCTTTTAACTCGTATTGATTTATTTCTGAACAATGAGCCCCTCTCCTCCTTTCACAAGGGCTGTAATTAGAGGGGAGGATTACTTTTGTGGGGCAAGGGCTTGGTGATCCAGGCAACGAGGAGGGCTGTGGGGTGAAGAGGGGTGCAGAGAAAGGGGGACGGGGGGAGCAGGTAGCAGCCCAGACACCCAATGGGACAGATTCAGCCCTGGAGACAAGGAGGGAAGGTACACAAAGATTCCCCCTCCGTCACTCGCTCCCTCCCTCTCTCCAGTCTCTCCTACCTTCCTTCCTCCCTTCCTTACTTCTTTCCTTCCTTCCCTCCCTCCTTCCTTCCCTCCTTTCCTCCTTCCTTCCTTCCTTCTTTCCCACCATCTATCTATCCATCAATCCATCTACCCACCTTCCCCTATACTCACTGTTATTAGGTGCCGTTGAGCTGGATCTGACTCCTACTGACCCTAAGTACAACAGAACCAAACACTACCCAACACTGTGCCATGCACATGATCTTTTTATGTTTGAGTCCGATGTTGCAGCCACTATATTTCTTCTCCTTTTGAGTTGTGCTTCATCAGCAAAAGGAAGCTGCAGGGGCTTTACTCCATAGCTGTCGTTAAGGTCAACTCTTTTTTGAACAGGCAACTCTTCCCCAGTCGTTTCTTGAATGGCTTCAAGCCCGGAGGGCTCATTTTCCAGAACTATATTCAACAGTGCTTCTCTGCTATTCATAAAGGATTTTCAATGGGTAATTGTTTCAGGAGTGGGCCGCTGGGTCCTGCTCCCTAGTCTGTCTTGGTCTAGAAGCTCAGCTGAATCCTGTCTACCATGGGTGGCCCTGCTGGTGTCTGAAACATTGGTGGCATAGCTTTCAGCATCACAGCAACACACAGGTCCCCATGGCATGACAGACACATAGGGGTGTATTCACTCTTCTCTTTCCCACTCAACGTTTTTGTGAACTTCTCCTGGTGTTCTATAGACAAGTGACTCAGAGGAGGCTGTGTGGCCTTGGGGGAACCACTTCTCCTCTCTGGTCCTGGCTTTCCTCACCTTTCCCCTCAGTCTGCCCCTGGTCTCAGGACTCTCTTCTCCATGGCCCTGACCCCTCCCACTTACAGGCAGGTGTTTGCAGCCTTTCCCCTCCGTCCTGGGGAGCACCTCACGCAACTTCCTGCCCTCCGCCCGGCTCTTCCTCAAGGGCTTTCATGAGAGAGCGCCCCCCAGGCTGCGGCTCCCCAGCGCTGTGTGGTCCCTTCCATCCCTGGGACTGGCTTTGCTTTGCACGGAGCTGGCAGTCCCTCTGGAAAACCACGGGTGCTGCTTACTTCTGGCCTGTGTGCTGGTGCGCTGCCCACTCGGCCAGGGCTGGCGTCTTTGTTCCTTTGGCCTTGCTGCCGCCATTACCTAGGAGACAGCCCCGGGTGACGCATTGTCACTTGTGCCCTTGGCCTCTGGAGCCATGGGCTGAAGCAGGGGCTGGGGCAGCAAGGGAGAGGGACGGGGTGAAGAGAGGCCACTTCAGTCCACCAGGCCGTGCTCCTGGGCTCCTCTCCCCACGTTGCTCAGAGTTGCAGGTGTGAGGGTGCACAGTGGAGAGTCCTGTCCTGACCACAGGGCCCTTTGCTGGGCTTGACGTTGGGGCCAGAGCTGAGGCCTGGGTGGACCGTGGGCTATAGCTGCTCTGGCCTCGCCTGGCCCCACAATGTTGCTGACTTAATTTCATCCCTCTTCCAAGGCCCGGTGTGCAAAGACGATGATATGCTGGGGCTATGGGGGGCTGGGGCCTCAACATAGAAACTGGGGGGACAGAGTTGAGCCTCAGGACAATGCTGTGGAATGAGGGGAGCGTCCCCCAGCCCTGCCTCACCCTCCCTCCGTACCCTTCCCATCCTGCTGCAAAGGCCGCTGGAACCTCTGCTGCCCGGAACCTCCAACCCTGTCATCCCGGCCAACCTGGGGGATCCCTCGGTGTCCAGCATCGCAGGCAGAAGTCGTAGGGAAACCTTGACATCGCCTCCTGCGCCAAAGCCGTCTGTGCTCAGGAAAGGTCTTCAGCGGGAGGGATGGCCAGGCGCTGGCTCTTCGAGGTTGTTGCTTTGTTTGGGTTACTTATTCATTATCTAGCCTGCAGCTGTAGCCCTGTGGCATCCAATCCCTATCCCGTCACACCTCAGAAGCTAAGCAGGGTCGGGCCTGGTTAGTCCTTGGATGGGAGACTGTCTGGGAACACCAGGTACTGTAGGCTTGGGAGAAGGACCCGGCAACCCACTCCCAAAAATCAATCCACCATTGAAAACTCTGAGTAGCAGAGAAGCGCTGACAATAGGGTTTCGCCTGTTGTACATAGGGTTGCTATGAGTCGGTACCTGCTGGACGGCACCTAACCGCAACAACATACATTATCTGGCTGGGACTCCTCTCTCTTCAGGATCCAGTGCTGGGTCCCAACTCTGCTTCTGCAAGCTTGGGAGACTCTGTCCCTCGGTCTCCCTACCCCTTCCTTGCCTTCCTCTGCATCCCTTTTTCTCTTTTCCACGAGGAACCTCACCTCACGAGTCCGTCTGGGTGCCACAATGTCTTCCGCTAAAGCGGGGTGGGGGGATAGTGGGGTCATCTTTTATTAAGATGAAAGCTGTTGAAATGACACGCTCGAACATATTGCTATTAGAGACTTGAAAAATCTTTCGCTCATTAGCGTAAAAGGGAGCGGGGAGCGGCAATCTTGTTGATCAGCAGCGGCAATTTATTTTAAACTGTCCATTTTCTGGGTGTCAAGGGACGACTTTTATGTATAATCTTATTTCCAATTTCAACAAAGAACACTTCACTCATGTTCCGTGCAGGTTTTTTTTTTTCTATAGACAATAACCGATTATAAAAGCAATTCGCAGCCACCCCCCCATCTCATAGTGGTGTTGACATATGGAAATGAATCGAAGTGTAATACGCATAATTACAAGCATTTGTAAGCAGGGTACAATTAGTGTCTCTTCAAACCAATGTTGTAATCAAAAGACGCCCGTGACTCAGTCCAAGGAGTGAGAGGACGCTCTGTGGAATTAGACGCGGATTGGAAGGAAGTTTCTTTCTTTTTTCCCTCTCTTCTCCTGGGTGCAGAGACTAATGTCGCCTCCTGTTCTATTCCTGAGTGGGTGCGGAGAAATCAGCTCTAATTATTTTCTCCACCCATCCAGTGGAACACAGACAAGGAAGCCTGGCTTTAAAAAGAAACCCAGCCACGTGGGAGGCAGGGGGTCTCTTTCTTGAAGCTTAAATATTTAGAGGGTGTCTTTTAAGGTCACATATCCTCAAGGAGGGCTGGGATTTAGCTCAGTGGGTAGAGTGCTGCGCTGCAGTCTCTGATTCCCGGAGTTCAGTTCCCAGCACCACAAAAATGGGAGAAGGGCCTGGCAATCCACTCCCAAGGCAATCCTGAGTAACAGCCAGCCATTGAAAACCCTATGAGGGTCGCTATGAGTCAGATACCGACTTGACAGCACTTAACAACAACAACAACAATCCTCAAGGAGGGGCTCGGGTTTAGCTCAGTTGGTGGAGTGCTGCTCTGCACTCTCTGAGTCCCTGGGTTCCATCCCCAGCACCACAAAA
Source organism: Pedetes capensis (assembly GCA_007922755.1). Lineage (NCBI taxonomy): Eukaryota > Metazoa > Chordata > Mammalia > Rodentia > Pedetidae > Pedetes > Pedetes capensis. The sequence goes on from VMDO01001482.1 coordinate 32,042, forward strand.
ATGGGAGAAGGATATGGCAGTGCACTCCCGAAACAATCCAGAAACAATCAGCCATTGAAAACCCTGTGAATAACAGAGAAGCACTGACAATATTGCTGGGTATGGCACAGTGTTGAGGAGTGTTTTGTTGTTATACATTGGGTCACCATGAGTCAGATCTGACTTGACAGCACCTAACAACAATAGCAACAACAAAGTATGTATTATATAATACATAATTGTTGTTGTGAAGGGCCCTCCAGTGGGGTCTGACTCATAGTGACACTTGGAGGTTTTTTGTTTTTTTGTTTTTGTTTTTGTTTTTCCTGTGGTCCTGGGGGTTGAACCCAGGGCCTTGCACTTGCATGCTTTGCAAGTGCTGGACCACTGAGCTGCACCCCTATCCCATTTTTTTCTATTTTTTGAGACAGGGTTTTGCTAAATGACACAGACCGCCTCTGGTCTCGAAGTTGCGATCCTCCTGCCTCTGCCTCCCTAGTCGCTGGGATTGCAGGCATGTGCCACGTCGCCCAGCCTTGCAGGGTTTTGATAGTTGATTGTTCTAAGGATTGTTTCTGGAGTAGACTGTAATGTCTTTCTCCCATTTTCACGGTGCTGGGGATTGAACCCAGGACCTTAGAGAGTACAGAGCAGCGCTCTACCCCCCGAGCCAAACCCCAGCCTATATAATATATTAAATATTTATGTTCATATATTTAACACGTATCTTCTAGATAACATGTATTATTTATATACTGTCTCTCTCTACACACACACACACACCATCATCATCATCATCATCATCATCATCAAGCTGCTAGGACTTCCCCAAGGACAGGGCTGGGGATGCCTCCTCTCCTATCTGAAGTCTGTCCTGGTGGCTGAGTGGGCCCAGGGGTCCTTTCACATGGCCGAGAGGTGGCCTCCCCTCCATGAACGACAAACTTCTCCTAAAGGCCTCTAGGCCAGGGGGTTCTGCAGGGCCTGGGGACGGTCTCCAGGGCGTCTCTTTGGGGCCGAGCACATGAGAGTTCAGTGAGTCAGGGAAGAGGGTGGGGGCGGGAGGCTGGGAGGAGGCGCGAGAAGCTGGTGGCTGGCCTGGGGGACACGGGCAGAGGTGGGCCTCTCTGAGCGGGGCCGCACCACGCTCCCCGCAATGCACCAGGTGCCTTGTGCTGATAAGTCTGGGTCACCAGGCTGGAAAGTAATGGAGGAGGTGAGAAACTCAGGTTGCTGAGGCTGCGCAGGAAGCTCCTGATCACAGGGCGCTGCGGAGAGGAGAAGCCGCGCTAATGCTTTGGGCAGATTACTCTCTGTGTGTTTTATGTTTTTTCACATTTCTTTCTTCCTCTTCCCCACCTCTTCCTTCCCCTCCTCCTCCCCCTCCCCCTCTTCCTCTCCCCCCCTCCTCCTCTTCTTTTCCTTCTTCTGCTGCTGCTTCTGCTGCTGCTGCTGCTGCTTCTTCTTCTTCTTCCTCTTCTTCTCCTTCCTCCTCCCCCTCCTCCTCCTCCTCCTTCCCCTCCTCCTCCCCCTCCTCTTCTTTTTGTGTGTTTTTTGTTGTTTGCTTGTTTTTGGTTGTGTTTGTTTCTTGAGACAGAGGCTCACTTTGTAGCCCAGCCTGGCCTCAAAGCCCCAATCCTCCTGCCTCTGATTCCCAAGTGCTGGTAGGACAGGCGTGCACCACCACACCTGGCTCTCTGTGTCCTTTTTATTAGAAGAAACAGTAAGCCTGACATGGTGGCTCAAGCCTCTAATCCCAGCAACTGGGGAGGTGGAGGCAGGAGGATCGCAGGTTGGAGGCCAGAGACCCTGTCTCAAGACAAAAAATAAAAACAATGTGCTGAGGGTGCAGCTCAGTAGCAGAGCACTTGCCTAGCACGTGCAAGGCCTTAGGGTCAACCCCCAAGGGTTGGAAGAAAGGACAGGGTAAGCATTGCCTGGAAGGGACAATTGTGGACTCGGAAGGGGACAGAGAATGAGCTCTGGGATAGGATGCTGATACGCTGACCACTGCTTTGTCCTGGCCGTGAGGTCATGAGGATGTCCATTTCTTCTGTACCCTCTCCTGAATTTTTACAAAGGCTCTCACCAGGAGTGACCACCCCTGGGTTTGCAATCAGCAGAGAGGGATTGTCTTGGATGCTTATTTCCCTCTGATACAATCCCACGGCCGGCTCTGTATCCAAAGGAAACGAAAGCCATGTGTGGAAGAGACATCTGCACTCTCATGTTTATTACAGATCTAGTCACAGTAGCCAAGACAGAGAATCAGGCCAAGTGTCCCTCGGCTGATAAATCGATAAAGAAAATGTGTCGCACACACACCGTGGACTACTATTCCGCCATAAAAAAGAATGACACCCTGTCGCTTGCAACAACAGCGACAGAACCGGAGGTCATTATGTTCAGTGAATGTGAGATGGAGGGTTCATTTCATATTTATTCTTAGCAACTCTTACTAAAGCCATGCAGTGTGTTTTCTACGATTTTGGGAGAGTCTTCCAACCTGCTGTCATTCATCAGGAGAGGCTGGACAAGAAAAAGGTCATGTATCCCACAATCCACCGTTGGGGAAATGTTCTGGAAAACTCCTTTTGAAAACAGTTTAACAGTTTCTTATTACGCTAAACATATACTTACCACATGCCCCAGCAGCATCTTTACTCTTGAGTACTTATTGTAGAGAAATGAAAATGTTTCACCACACCAAAACACATACATGAATATCCATAGCAGCTTTATGTATAATTATCCCAAATAGGAAATACCCAGGCTATCTTTCTATTGGTAAGTGATTAAACAGACTGGACTAGATTCATGTAATGGAACACTACTCAGCCATCAAAAGCAATGAGCTATGATACATACCATAACATGATTATAGATGGATCTCAAAGACATTATCCTGGATTTTAAACAGCCAACCTCAAATGATCATGTACTGCATGATTCATTTGTATAACATTTTCAAAGTGATTTAATAACAGTTATGGGAAATAGATCAGCATTGCCAAAAGACAGGGTTGGGGTGGTGTGTGAGAATTTAGAGGCAGGATGACTTTTTTTGGTGATGGGACAGTTTTGCACCTTCATCATTGTGGCGGCTGCTCAAACCTAACATAGGAGAGTTTCATAGAGATCTATATTTAAAACAATAAAGAGAGCTAGGCACACTGATGCATGCCTGTAATCTCAGTGACACAGGAGGCTGAGGCATAAGGATTGCAAGTTTGAGGCCAGAAGTAGCCTGTGTAACTTAGTGAGACCCTGACTCAAAATACAAAATACAAAAACAAAAAGGGCTGGAGAAGCAGTCCAGTGATATGGCACTTACAAAGTATGTTTGAGGCCCTGGTGGCAACTGAAAGAAAGAAAGAAAGAAAGAAAGAAAGAAAGAAAGAAAGAAAGAAGAGAAAGAGAGAAAGAAAGAAAGAGAGAGAGGGAGGGAAGAAGGGAGGAAGGGGAAAAGGAAGGAAGGGAGAGAGAGAGGGAGGAAGGAATGGAGGGAAGGAGAGAGGAAGGGAGAGAAAGAAAGAAAGAAAGGAAGGAAGGAAGGAAGGAAGGAAGGAAGAGAGAAAAGAAGAAAAAGAAAGGAAGGGAGGGAAGGAGGGAGGGTGGAAGGAAAAAAGGAAGGAAGGAAGGGAGGGGTTCATGTGAGACTATGAAGGAGCAAATGAGGCTGTGCGAAAGTCACTAGTATGGCACTCTGTCAGTGTCCTGGGTTTGCACAGGGGTCCACAGTTCTGTAAAGTGGGCGGAAAGTACTTGGAAACCTTCACGACTACATCTGCAACTTCCCATGACTTGTAAAAGTATTTAAAAATCAGAGACACTAAAAATACCAGAAGAAAATTTTTTTTTTCTAAAATCAGTGACCGGATAGCCCTTCGAGATGGTAGACGAGGGTAGAGAGGCAAGCGAGGGTTATTCAAAAGAACTACCAGACGCGGTACCTCAACCACGGGAATGTCCATGTGGCCACAATTAGGAACTGTCACTTTCAGAGCCAGAGGGTCTAAAAACATCACAGGGTATAACAGCCGTGGCAGCGATGGTCACCTTTCATGCTCTTCCAATGGACTGAAAAAAATAAATAAATAAAAACAAAACCCAGGATCCCTCATGTCAATAGTAGAACTGTCCAGTGGTTGAGATCATGGACTCAGGATTCAGGAAAATCTGAGTTGCTGCTGGCTTCTCTCTCTACACAGCTGGGTGGCCTTGAGCAAGTATTCAGTTTTTGCGTGTCCGAGTGATACATTTTTAATATAAAAATGGAATACATCAGGATTCTTTCAGAATCAACTCATCTAGCTTGAGAGATGGACAGTGTATCCATTCACAGAATTGTGAAGTCCATAGGTGTTAACTTCAGGCATGGTTGGATCTAGGCGTCCAGAAGGTGTTCTCAGAGCTCTATGTCCTATCCACTCTGATTTCTTTGGTCTGGCTTCAATCTTAGGTAGGACCTTTCCTCGTGGTAACAAAGAGGATGCCAGACATTCTAAGCCTGTATCCTCATACTGTTTTGCTGTTGTCACGGGAAGAATAACAGCTCATAGTTGCTGCTGAAGTCCTATAATTGCATCTGGTTACATGGATCTGTCAGGCCTTGGTCGTGGCCAGCCTCCTGCTCTAGCCCAGCAGGCAGAGAACAACCTTATTAGAAGCACATGGTTTTTTTTTTTTCTTTTTTTTTTTTTTCTGGAAGAAAATCAATGTGTCTTTAGCAGAAAGAAGGAGGATTGGAAAACCAGCAGGCAAAATCAACAGATGTCCAGCGGAGAGGAAAATAGCCCAGTTAGAAGGACGAAATATTCCATGAGGCAGGGCACGTGAAGCATGCTGAGCGCGGGAGGGGCCTCTTTGGAGACCTACAAAGAGCTTTCTCTCACACCCCCTCACCCCCGGCTGCCTTTCTTCCAGACCCCCGATCCCGGGCCCTTTTCCATCAGCCCCAACGTGAAGCATTTTCTTCTCTACCAAACCGACTGCCTTTGGAGAGTCTGATTCACTTTCCTTTAAAAGTCACACCCCCACAGGCACGAAGGGCTGTGTGCTGGACACTGCGTAGGACCCGCCTGAATGTCATTATCCCCTAAACCTGGGGCAGGGAGCGTTGCTCCATTTTGCAGATGAGCAAACTGAGTCTCAGAGGGTGGCTTAGCTCGTGGTTAAGAATCAGCAGGGTCTGATCTCTAACCCGGGGGCTCCAAATGCCATTTGCTTAAGAAGACACCCCTTCTGTGTCCCCACAATTTCACCAGTGACATTTAGCCTAGAAAGCAGACCCCAGCATGACCTCCCCCAACCTTCTCCCTGCACCCCATTTCCTGTACTAAGAGGCTACCCCCGCCCTCAGTTTCTCTCTCTCCTCTCTCTAATCTACTGCAGACCAGGGCCTTAATATCCATGCAAACCAAGCCCATGATGGAGCAATTAGCAACACAATTGCTTCCTCCGCTCCACGTTCCCCAGAGCCCAGAAATAGCATCTTATTCTACACGCCCGCGAGGGCAGGGCACTGTCTTACCCGGGGCTGAGGCACCGTGTTCTTGCCTGAGACATGATTAAAATGAATCCGTGGTGATTCTGCCAACTCAGGTCGTGCGAATGGCAAGGCATCGCTTTGGTGGCTGGCTTAAGGGTTGGGGCCGTGGAGGCCCCCCAATCCCCCAGTCTCCCCAGCAAGGCTCCCTCGCTTCATCTCCACGCAGTTTCTCTCCTTTCAATACACACACGTGTGCACACACACTTGCACACGTGCACGTGTGCACACACACGAATGCCACTTGTGTGCCTGTGGACCTTTCTTCTTCCTCTTAAAGTGATACAAAAAAACCTTTTTTAAAATTTGTTTACCCTCCTCTCTTCCACTTTTCTCCTCGGGAGGATTGGTTGCTGTTGCCTTAAGCTGTGTGTGTGTGTGTGTGTGTGTGTGTGTGTGTTTTCCGGTCATTATTTTTCCTAACTGCATCCCCACAACAAGGCGAAACTCAACCCATTTGGAAAATAAATAGCGCCGGCGCCCCATTTGTTAACCCTGGAGTCTGTTGTCAGAAGCCTGGCCGCCGGGCGCTCAGTGCGGATGTGAAGAAAACAGAATAATTCACAGGGCTGGGTTCGCAGCTGAGCCAGGAGCAGCAGCATTTTGCAGCTGTGTTCAAGGGCAAGGCTTCCTGGGGATCTTTGTTCTGCGGCGTGGTTGGAACTGGATGCTCAGAAGGGCTGACAGATGCATCTTGTCAAAGCTGCTTTGCTCAGTGACTTCTGATCATTTTAAGAAACGCACACAATCCAGCAAGCTCCAGACCTACTGTGAACCAGGACCTAACGGGGTGAAGGTCCAGTCTACCCTGGCAAGTTGGGTGCAGTTTTCTGGCCATAATCCCCCAAGCACACCCCAACCCAGATATGGAATCTAGCGCACAATAGGCAATCAGCACTCACAACAGTAACAGCTAGCGCTCATTTGCATCTCCTGTCCTCGTACATAGGCAAATGATTGCAGATCATTAATATTTTTCAGATCAATGCTATATATTTAGTAATACTTTATCTGCGTTAGTGAAAAATGTTTCATTCATACAGACAAGAATAGAGAAAATATCACAAACACCAGCTTTTAAAGCTCTTAACCTTATGGTCTGTTTCCTCCAGATTTTTCTCTTCCAACGAAACATTACAGATAAAGCAGACCCCATGTGTCTTCCCTGATTGCAGTTTTCCCTCCCACCCTCCCACCAGTAGCCTAAATTCAAAGTTCATGATGCCAATCGATGCTTTAAAATGTCTGTGACATGATTATGTATCCATACACATTATGTCACGCAGTTCATGCCGGGTTTTAAAGTTTATCTAAATGTGATATAGCTGTAAGCGCCATGCTATCTCTGGCTCTTTTCTTCCCCCTTTGCAGAGATGGCCACACTCTAGTGTCACAGACAGCGTCAGGGGTGGGCACTGATCTACAGATGAGAAACCCCAGCCACTGAGAGTGTGGAACATGGGGTCTAAAGTTTATGCACAGCGAGCACGCATCTTCGCTGTGACTCTGTTGTTGGAAGGACACCCAGCCAGTCAGCTCTGTGTAACAGTGGATTGTGCATCTGAGAGTTCAACTGTGAAGGAATAAAAATATTTTTTAAAAAATTGCATCTGTATTGAACATGTGTGGACCTCTGTGGCTTGTCCTTATTCCCAGAACAATTGAATATAACAACTTTGTACATAGAATTTACATTGTATTAGAGATTGTAAGTCATCTAGAAATTATGTAATGGGAGACGGACGTGGCAAACCACTCCTGAAGCTGTCCTGAAAACAATCAGCCATTGAAAACCCTAGGAGGGTCGCTATGAGCCAGATTCAATTCGACGACACCTAACAAGAGCAGCAGAGATCATTTAAAGTATACAACCAGAGTGTTAGTAGGTTTTATGCAAATACTATGCCATCTTAGGTAAGGGACTTGAGCACCCTTGGATTTTGATACCTGCCAGGGTTTCTGGAACCAATCTCCTACAGGTTGGGAAGATCGTTTACCCAAAAGAAATGAGTATTCAGGGCCACTTGAGATGTATGCAAGAACGTCCATAGGAGCTTTAGTTGCAAGATCTAAGAATTAGAAACAACTCACATTATGCCAACAGGAGAATGGATATGGGACCTTGGAATATTATACATCAATGCAAAAGAATGAGTGACTGCTGCATACAACAAGCATGCATCTGGCAGGCAGAATGACAAGAGAAAGAAGCCACATACAGAGGCAGTGAGCTGCACAGTTCCATTGATGTGTAGTTCAAATAGCAGATGTCTATTTTCTTACAATTCTGAAGGCTACAAGTCCAAGTTCAAGGTGTCAACAAGTCTGAGTTCTCCAGAGGGTCCTGTCCTTGGCTTGCAGATGGCCACCTCCATGCTGAGTCCTCATTTGGCCTTTCTTCTCTACATGTGCATGTCTATTGTCTCCAAGATGTCCCAATTTCCTCTTCTTATAAGGCCATCAGTCAGATTGGTGTAGAGCCCTCCCTAATGGCCTCATTTTGACCCCATTTTCCTCTTTGAAGGCTGTGTTTCCAGACACAGCCACATTCTGAAGTACTGTGGGTTAATAAAATACGTCAACATGTGAACTTGAACGGAGATGAGATGCAGCCCACAACACTGCACAGGTAAAAATCCCTCAGGCGTGGCTTTGGGGTTATGCATTGTGCTCTACGCACTCCACCCCGGTGGTGCTGAGGGTGAGGGTGATGGTGGCCACGAGTCACGGGGGAGAGCTCTGCAGGTCACCCAGTGCAGAGCCGACCTGAGCCAGATAGTCTGACTTCTGAATGCTGCCCTTGGCTCTGCCTGGATGCACTTGTGGACAGCCAGGTCCCCAGCTTGCCATGAGATCCCATAGACAGGGCATGAAGCCTGGGTTCAGGCAGGGCGGATGCACTGCGACCCTCCAACTGGAAGACGGAGCTCAGCCCTGAGTCTGAGTCTCAGTTTGCTCATCTGTCCAGTGGGCCCCAGGATGCTGGCTGTGCAGCGTCACTGAGTGCTAAGTGACGTGCGCCTCTAAAGGAGGTAGCAGCATACTCAGCACATGGCCCGCCCACCTGGCTCCGCTCTTCAGGCTCCTCTGCTCATTGCGTGGAGCTGACCTCTGAGCTTTCTTGCAGCTTTAGGATTCGATGCTGTCTGAGCTGGGCAGCAGTGGTGCATGCCTGTCATTCCCGCAACTCGAGAGGCAGAGGCAGGAGAATCACAAATTCCAGGCCAGGGGCGCACTGCGCAACGGAGCAATACCCTTTCTTAACATAAAAAACAAATTTTGAAAAAAAGGTAGGGCTGCAGCCCCGTGGTAGAGCAGTGGCAAAGTACATGCAAAGTCCTGGATTCAATGCCCCAGGACCTAAAAAAAAAAAAAAAAAAAAAAAAAAAAAAAAAAAAAAAAAAAAAAAAAAAAAAGAGAGAGAAAAGAAAAAAGAAAAAAGAAAAAATTCTTTGATTTATGGTGCTTTGTGCAAGCGTGTCAAGGAAGCACTTAGCCCTGCACGCTGCAGAGGAATAGGACTGGAAGTGGCTGGTGTGGTCTCTTTCCAAATGGGTAGCACTAAAAATTCCAGGGGAAGCCATGTTGGGTGGGTCAGCTGTCCCCTGGTTCTTTAGCTCACCACACAACACCCTGGGACCACGAGCATGGCTCAGTGACAAGATCCACTCCTCACGAGAGATCTAGACAGGATGATGCATGGAGTTTGGGACTGGGGGAGGCACCCAAGGCAAACCTGCACAGGTGACCTGGGCATGGGCACCATTCCCCCCACAGCTGCCCCTGTGCCGCCAGCCTTTAGCATATGCTCGGGTCTGTGGCTGCCTATAAAACAGATGGGAAAAACAAAGCCCTTATCTCACAGAGCCACAAAAATAAATAAATAAATAAATAAATAAATAAATAAATAAATAAAAATAAAGAAAAAAAGAGAAAAAGAAAGAAAGAAACAACAACAACAACAACAACAACAGACAATGGGCATCCATAAACATGGAGCTGGTAATTATTTGGATCTAGTTAACCACGCAACAAAATGGAATAAACTCACTGGGCTCCATTAACCTTATTTTAAAAGCACGCTGTGGTGATTGATGTTTATGATGCCGTGGACATTTGAAGGAGTGGAGGTTGGTAGCAGCCCCTGCTTGGGAACCTGGTGCAGAAGAAAAGACGCCCATGGGGCGAGGAGACGAGAGCCAGCAGGCCTGTGCTCTCTCTTGCCAGCCTCTGGCCCCCCTTGAAAGACACCTCCCTCGCCCATTCCCTGGCTCGGTTGCCAAGGATTCCTTGAGCCTCTGCGCCTGTGTCTCAGCATCTTGTCTAAATGCTGAGGTTATGGCAGGGAGAAACCCAGGTTCCTGCTTGGTGGAGGAAAGACCAGGGGAAAGGAATGCATTCACCTGCAGCCTCATCCCCACCCCCATGGCAACCAGGGCAACTTTAAAACAATAAATCTTCATCTTCATGGTGGGTGTTTCAGCATAGAGGGGGCTGAACCCAGGTCCTTGAGCAGGCTGGGCAAGCGCTCTACCCCTGAGCTGCACCCTCAGCCCCTTTCTTACATTTTATTTTGAGACAGGGTCTCGCTGAGTTGTGCCAGCTGCCTCCAGCCTCGAACACATGATCCTCTTCCCTCAGCCTCCCAAGTCGCTGGGGTTCCGGGCACGCACTGCATCACTCAGCTTCGTGTTTTGAGTCTGCTTTTGGCATTCACCGATTACAGTGACTAATGCCATCATTGTTGCCCAACGCTGCTTTTCTAACTCTGTGATTTCTCCATGTTTATCGGTGGGCAGCTCTCAATAGAGGAAAGCTGTGCTGTCTCTTATTCGCTTTGTGTCTGATTATTCATTCCTGGGAGAGATTCTTAGTGGAGGCAGTGGTCTGTAACCCATCCCTGATCTCATCAAAGAAGAAGCTGAGGGACAGTTCTAGACGATGCCGTGGATGAGTGGCGGAAACTCAAGAAAGATGGCCTGGAATGCAGGTGTGTGAACTTGAACTCCATCTAGGCTAGGTGTGGGGAGATAGTGACAAAGGGCATGACTGAGACAATGTCGGATCTGTACGGGGCCATGGGATCTGCAAATGTGCAGTACCAAGGGTAAATTTCCTCCCTCTGGTAATTGTACCACGGCATACGCTCGAGGGAGCTCTGTACTTAGCAGATACGCATGGTAGTATTCACAGGACGGCAGCAGGCCTCCCAGTGAGTGTCGGCTTCCCATGGTATGCGACTTTCTGTGCTCGGAGGGGAGAACTCTACACAGAACGGGACAACCCACCAGTATGGGAAGACGTGCCCGTGGTACAGTTTGATCAAATAATTCAGGGGAAAACCCTAAGCTAATCTAATAGATATAGAGTCTCTATGTCTGTGGAGGGCTGGGTTTAGCTCAGTTGGTGGAGTGCTTGCTCTGTGTGTTCTGAGTTCCTGGGTTTGATCCCCAGCATTGCAAAAACTGGAGAAGGGCCTGGCAGCCCACTCCCTGATATAGTGCCAGGCATGGTACAGCATCAGGGAGTGTTTCCTCTGTGGTACATTGGGTCACTATGAGTCGGACTTGACTTGACGGCACTTAACACCAACAACATGTCTATAGTGGTAACTGCAAACAGAAAATGGTCAAGAAATGTGACAAAATGTCTAGAATTGGGGGATCTGGTAGACAGAACAGGAAATCATTGTTCTAAGGGCTGCCAGCCAAATGCAAAAATCTGGGTGGCTTAGAAAACAGAGAAGTATTATGTCGTAACTCTAGAGCCCAGAAATCCAAAGTCAAGGCACCACAAGGGCTACGTTGTAGCTCTAGAGCCCAGAAATCCAAAATCAAGGCACCACTAGGGCTATGTCATAGCACTGGAGCCCAGAAATCCAAAGTCAAGGCCCCACAAGGGCTACGTCCCCTGCAACTTGCAGGGGAAGAAGCCTCCCTTGCCTCTTCCAGCGCTTGATGGCCCCAGACATTCTTTGGCTCTCCACATTTCCTCTTTCTACAAGAACCCCAGTCCCATTGGATCGGGGTCCGTCCTAATGACCACTTCTCAACTTGAGTACCTCTGTCAAGACACCATTTTTAAATCCAGATGCTCCTCAACCTGGGAGGTCCTGACGACCCATGCTCAAATGAAAACATCCTAAACTGGGAAAGCATGGAACACACCACCCCTGCCCTGCATCCGGCTCTGCCCCCAGCACACCACAGGGAATTAATTGGTTTTGTTTCCCCTTGGGATTGTGCAGCTCGCTGGGCGCCTTCTGGCCTCAAGAGCAAAGATCACGTTGGTGCCAATAGCTGGGGAAGAGATCCACGTTTGAAAGCTGCAGAGTGATTGCCGTTTTCCGACCCTACCACAAAGACACAAAAAAATGTGAGCTGAACCTTTGTAAGCTGGGGATCATTTGTAAGGTCACTTTTCAAGGTGCTGTGGGTTAGGACTTCAACACTTCTTTTTTGGGTGGGAGGGACATAATTGGACCCATAAGAGACGTAGCTTTTTCCCCTCCTCTTCCTCCTCCTCCTCCTCCTTCTTCTTCTCAGTACTAGGGAATTGAACTCAGGGCCTTGCACATGCCAGGCAAGTGCTCTACCACTGAGCTGCACCTCCAGCCCATCTTTTATTTATTTGTATGTTGAGTCAAGGTCTCATTAAGTTACACAGGCTGCCTCTGGCCTTGATCTTGCGATCCTCCTTCCTCAGCCTCCCAAGTGGCTAGAATGACAAGCTTGCGCCAAGGCACATGGCAAGATCCTATTCTTGCAGCTTTTCCATAAGTATGATGTTACATCAACAAAAAAAGTCATAAAAGTGCAAACTGGATGAAGGCATTGGCCCTCAAGACTCACTGGGTGCCTGCTACTCCTAAGCTAAATCTCTACCAGCTCTGGGTAACCAGGCTGCTATAAGGGACACCCCTAAGTTGGGACTCTTCCGGAGATTTTGATAAAATGATTATTTCCAAAGATGAGGGAGCCCCACAGCAACAGTGACTGGGGAGAGCTGCTACCCACAGAACTGGAAGGATAGGAGTGGAGTAGGCCCTTGAGCCTGGAGAAGGGCTGGGTGGGAAAGGTACTGAGAAGTCCTGCAAGAGCAGCTTGTCTGGAATGTCCCTGAAGGAAGGAACTTGGGGATACCAATACCAGGTCTCACTTTCTTCCAATCTCCATCCTCTCCAGGTGGCCTGTGGCCAGACCAAACCTGAAACCAGGATGCTGTAAAAGGCTCCTGGTCACCGTCCTGGGACCCACGCATGGAGGAGCTGGATGGAGAAAGGTCCCAGGGATTCTGCCCATGTCCTTGGGGCTCCTGACTCTCTCCCTCTCCTTCCTTTGGCTCACAGGCTTCACCTGTGGGGACCCTACATTTCCTATGCCCACCTGGCTCTTCCACACCAGCCCCACCTCCCACCTTGGCCCTGGCTCAGAGCAGTTGGAGTTGAGCTCCATCCCTGTAAGGTCAATGAGCAAAGGTTCCTCGCTGTGACCCCCTCCAGACCGTGGATATCCTGTCTATTCAGTTCTTCACTGTGCCCCCTTCTGACAGGCTCAGCACATAGTAGGTACACAAGAATTGATGAATGACCAACAGAATAAAGGAATAAACAGAATAAAAGAATAAAGGGCTCAGGTAGAAGAAAATTACCCAAAGAAAAGGGCCCATCATGACCCAGGTTCCCAGTGCCCACACAGAAGCCTGCAGCCCCCCACCTCTGTCACCTCCATTTTCCAAAGGATGACTTCGGGGTCCCTTGGGGATGCCTTGAAAAACAGCTCTGCTTGCAAAGCAAGTCAGGTAGCAAGCGCTTGGAGGAAGTAGAGTTGTTGCTGCTATTTTCTTTTGCAAGGCGGAGCGCGTCTGGATGCAAACTCGCTCAGCTTGAAGATCTCTGGGGAGGAGCAACCAGAGCCTTCTTAGGAAGGGAAGTGGAGAGCAAACGCCGCTGTGTAAGGGATCAAGAAGGAGGCCTGCGTGCGAGAGAACACAGAGAAAAAGCCTTTGCATGGAGGATGCTTGGATTCACATGCAGAAGCCCGAAGGCTTAGTTCTTTTTGTCTGGAGAAAGGGATTCTGTAGGTGTGAGCAAAAAAGTTAACTGATCCACGGGAGATGAATACCTTAGCTGGAATTTTTTTTTTTTTTTTTTTTTTTTGGCAGTGCTTGCAATGAACCTAGTGTTTCACGCATGCTAGGAAGCCCTCTGCCACCGAGCCACGCCCCCAGTCCACACGCTTTAGCTTTGGTCTTTAACACGGTCTTTCCTGTATAATTCACAGTGCTGATTCCGTGGCTTAGAATGGTGGATGGAGCCAGATCCATACGTAGGCCTGCAGAGGCTGTGCAGGGAACCTCTACGTGCAGGTTGGAAGGTGGCTTGGTTGGAATGTTCTGGAGCTGTGCCACCAGAAGGGTGGCATATGACTGTGCGGCAGAGCCATCCCAGGGTCCCCACCCCACACGCACAGAATCAGCATCTTCACTCAGCCAGGGTGCCAGGGCACTTGCAGTGCCATTTGACAGGAGCTGGTCTGTCGGCACTTTTTTTTCTTTTCCGACACCAGGTCTTGCAAGACAGTCTAGGCTGGCCTTGAACTTGTGATTCTCCTGCCTCTGCCTCCCGTGGGGGATGACAGAAGGGTCTCCCCATGCTCAGCTCAAGAACGTTTTCAGATCAGGCGGAAGCAGGGACTTTCAAGGACACTTGCAGACTGTGAGGCCTCTGCTTCTCCAAGGCTTCCGCCTCTTCTTATTTAACTCCTCCTTGGAGCAATTGCCTGAAAGCTCACCAGGAGGGCACCACCTGGCAGCCCCCTTCTTCTAGGGACGCCGAACACTTTGGGTGAATAACCCATCACTGGAGGTGAAAATGAGTTCACTCTCCAGTCCCCACACTGGCAGAGCAGATCAAACACAATTCCCACTGCATTTTGTAACAGACTGCAGCCCAGCAGAGGAGGGACAGCCCTCCTTCCTGGAGAACAGCAGCCAGCAAGGTGGAAGGAACAACGATACAGGATTTAGAAACAAGCATTCGCCACCTCCCACATACATAACTGATTTAAGGAAGATTCCTATTCGGGATTCCACCCATTAGGTGTGTGTGAGAAGAAAATGGGCATCTGTGTGCATGTCACTTTGTCATCCTGAGGGGAAACACACAAGTATGTGATGGATATCTGTCTCAGTCTGATTTCGGTTGCTGGAACAAAACGCCTGGGACTGGGTAATTTATAAAGAGTGGAGGTTTGTCTAATGCACAGTTCTGGAGGTTGGAAAACCCAGGAGCATGACATCTCATCTGGTGAGGGTCTTCTTGCTTTAGAACAGGGCAGAGAGCGCCCTGAGGAGAAACAGAGCATGTGTGCTAGCATGGGTCTCTTTTTCTCTTCTTAGAAAGCCACTAAGACCATCCTGAGGGTCCCACCCTCATGACCTCCTCTAACCCTAATTACCTCCCCAAAGCCTTGCCTCCCAACACCACGAACAAGCCAATTTGGGAGTGAAATTTTAGCATGAGTTTTGAGGGGAACAAACGTAGAAACTATAGCAACACCACTCCCTGGCACCCTAAGCAGAGCTGCCCTCTTTTCACGACATTGACGTGGGGCATGCAGGTCCTCTGATGAATGCAACAGGAAGAAGATAACATCCCTGAGACGGCCTCTAGACGCTGGGGTTACCTTGAATCCATCCCATGGCTAGAGCTAAAGTCTTTAGGAAATATAGGTGAGACAGAAATAAGCCAAATGGCCCTCAGAAGCAACCAGATTAACCAGAAGGCACATTCTGCAGAACTCACTCCAAGGGACGTTTGGGGGCAAAGAAAGGGGGACTTGTTTGTAGACAAAAGGACACAGAAATGCGGAGACAGGAGACTAAAGATGCACTCTGCAAAGGCTGATGGGTAGTTTGATTCCATTTTCATAAAAAATCAGATGCAAGTTAAAACAAACAACAACAAATGCTGGCGAGGTTGCAGGGAAAAGGGAACACTTTTACATTGTTGGTGGAGCTGTAAATTGGTGCAACCACTATGGAAATCAATATGGAGGTACCTCAAAAAACTAAAAATAGATCTACCATATGACCCAGCTATAACACTATTGGA
>VMDO01001482.1:47782-102741 GCA_007922755.1 Pedetes capensis
AGAAAATTATTTTAAGTGAACGAACACAAGCTCAGAAAGAGAAACAACACATGTTCTCACTCATATGAGGGAGCTGACTCAAAATTACAAGAAGGAAAAATCCTACTCAAAGGTCAGATCATAATAAAAGGGGGGGAGGGAAGATAAGAATGATGTCAATATAAATGGACTAGAAATCGCATGTAATTGTTCTAACAAGGTAAAAACAAAGACGACTACAGGAAAAGTTTCTATCTTAAACAGAAATGGAACCCAAGGACATATAGAAAAATACTACATAGTAAAAGATAGAGAAGACTTGGATGGGAAACTTAGGTGGGAAGCGGGGGAGGCGGGGAAGCATAGGGGAGGGTAAGGGGTAACCTATATGAATAATGTTTATCAAATTGCATATATGAAAATAGTCACAATGAAAAGCATGTCAAAATGAATCACATTATGATGTACATTAAAAATTTCTAATAAAAAAATCAGATGCAATTCAGGCGTTGGGGGTACGTGAATATAATCCCGTTGATTTGGGAGGCAGAATTGGGAGGATCGCGAGTTCGAGGACAGAGGTAGCCTGAGTAACTTAGGGAGACTGTGTCCCAAGATAAAAAATAACAAAAGGGGCTGGAGTGCAGCTCAGTGGTAGAGCACTTGCCTGGAATGCGTGAGGCCCTGAGTTCAACCCTCAGTACTTGGAAAAAAAAAAAAAAAGCTCAGTGGGTAGAGCGCTGCGCTGCAGTCTCTGAGGTCCTGAGTTCAATTCCCAGCACCGCAAAAATGGGAGAAGGGCCTGGCAATCCACTCCCAAGGCAATCCCAAAACAGTCAGCCATTGAAAACCCTATGAGGGTCGCTATGAGTTGGATACCAACTCGAGGGCACCTAACAACAACAACAACATATATACATATACATATATATGGGAGTGGGGGAGAGAGAGAGAGAGGATAGATGATGGAGGGATAGAGAGGTAGCTGGAAGGACAGATGTCACAATGAAGCAGGTCCATGATGCCTTTCTTATTATTTGCTCGCCTCTCTTCTCTAACCCTTACAATACATATTTTCTGCTGTTTACCAGGACATTCGCCCAGACATGAAAGTGAGATTTAATTTCGGGCACATGCAAGAGCCTGACTGGTCATTCATTCGCTCACTCACCGACACAGGCATGTGGGCTTTGTGGTTTTGTTTTGTTGTGGTGCTGAGTTTGGGACCCAGGACCCCCGCATGCTAGGCCCTCACTCCACTGATGATCTGAGCCCCCGCCCTAAGGTGCACAGTTATAATTAGCTATGCTGTTATAGATCTAGCAGTGGTGTTTAATTCACAAAGAAAAGTGACTTCTGGTTCTGACCTTGAGTTGGTCCCAGGCTGGTCTTGAAGCTGATACTCACCTGAGGATGCAGTGACCTTGGACATGTAGAGGTGGACTGGCTACTTAATGGATGCCAGGAAAGGAGTGGGAACACGGATGGGAGGTGACACCACAGGGTTTAACCTCACCTACATTTCAGAGGCTAGCTCCCCTCAATCTCTTAACTTGATCCTTCTGACTTTTTTGAATTACTGAACTGCACTAAATTCCTTCCTATCTCAGGACCTTTGCACATGCTGTTCGCTGTGCTTGGAATGCTCAGATTCTATCTTTCTCTCTCTCCCTCCCTGCCTCTCTCTCTCTCTCTCTCTCTCTCTCTCTCTCTCTCTCTCACACACACACACACACACACACACACACACACACACTCTTTATATCTATAAATTTTGTACCTGCTTGTCCCCCAGATCTAAGACATCCCTTCCTAAGGAATTTATTTCTAGATTCCCCATATCAACCCTCCAGATACTTTGTCCTATAATTATCAACCTAATTTACCTTGTAATTCATTACTGAAGATCCTGAAGACAATTGCATGCTTTGCTCATTTCTGAAGACCTATTTCTTAGGAGAGAGTCTACCACATAGCTATCGCTCAGTCCATATTTGCTGCCTACGTGAACAAATGCCCTGCAGCCATAGCACTGTGGTGTAGCCAATCCTGTCAGATCTCAGAAGCTAAGCAGGGTCCGGCCTGGTTAGTCCTCAGATGGGAGACCACCTGGGAATACCAGGGGCTGTAGGCTTGGGAGAAGGGCCCAGCAACCCACTCCCAAAAAGTAATCTGCCTTTGAAAATCCTACAAATAGCAGAGAGGCACTAAAAATAGTGTTTTGTCTGTTGTATATAGGTTTGCTATGAGTCGGACACTGACTCGACGGCACCCGACAACAACAACAAGAACAGCAGCAACAACAACATGAATAAATGAGTTATTTTAACAGTCAGATTCTGGAAAAGCCCTGAATGTTGAGTATAGGTTTTTGTTTCTTTTCCAGAGCCTTCAAAACAGAGATAAGGCCAATTCCTGGCATCATCGAGGATGTGTCATTTACCTAGGACATCACTGAGAACCCACGTACATTATCTTAGCAAAATCCACCAGCAGCTCTTGTGGTAAGTATTGGACTGTACCCATTTTACAGATGAGAAAACAGAGTTGGGGCAGGTGTCCCTTTCTTATGAGCTGGCAGGCTCTCTGCAGCTCCAGTCCCTGCTTTTCATATCAGTTTGGAAGGCTTGCCTCGTCTGCGCATGCAGAGCTACAGTCCACCCATTTCTGAGCCTTCCGTGCCCATGAAGCCGAATGTCAACCACAGACCTGCCTGGGGGTTCAGGGGGCTATTTGTGCCTGGTACCTTGGGAGCACGTGGTCAATACTGAGATGGCACCTCACTGGTTTTGGTCACTTTCAAAGCAGAACCCCTGGCAGATGGCCATGCTTTGAAATTCCATCGTATAAAAGCCATGAGTTGCACCCAAAGATTCTGGGACGTGAGCAGGTCAGCTTTGCTTGCCTGGCCCGTTGTGCAGGGAGACACGGACGCTGTCATGGACTCCGGTTGGAGCTGCTGAGGGCCCTCTGCCCAGAAGGCCCCCCGCTGACCTTGCTGGAAAGTCCAGTGAGCCCGTCAGCCCCGTATGCCTGGCTTTTCTACTGTTGTTGGTTGTTGTTGTTGCTATGTGCCGTCGAGTCGGTATCCGACTCATAGCGACCTTCATAGGGTTTTCAATGGCTGACTATTTCGGGATTGCCTTGGGAGTGGATTGCCAGGCCCTTCTCCCATTTTTGCGGTGCTGGGAATTGAACTCAGGACCTCAGAGACTGCAGCGCAGCGCTCTACCCACTGAGCTAAATCCCAGCCCGGCTTTTCTACTGGTCGCCCCTAAATCTGCCTCTAAGTGGTGAGACTCTGGCCCCATGTGGGGGCATTTGCTCCATCTCAGAGGATGCTGGGGCCAGGGACTTCCCAGGGGCTGATGGGGACGTGGGGACTTTGTGTCTCATCTCACATGCAGCCTGATTCAGCTTTACTCAGGCGCAAGCTGCAAACCTCAAGGGCCTGGGGAGGACCCTGAAGTTTCCATCCCTTATGTTGCCTTGGCTGACTTCTGGCAGAGTTCCGAGGCAGCTCGGAAGGCTCATATTTCCAGGTCCCCAGTTTTCCTGGGGTCGCAAACAATTGGCTTCCAAAGGAACAGACTAGAGGTGCATGCCTGTCATCCCAGTACCTGCGAGGTGGAGGAGGGAGGATCGAGAGTTTGAGGCCAGGGCAGCCTGCATAACTTAGCAAAACTCCATCTTAAGATAAAAAATATTAAAAAGGGGCTGGGAGTGCAGCCCAATGGCAGAGCACTCGCAAAGCATGTGAGAGGCCCTGGGTTCGACCCCTAGTACCCAAGTAACGTCCGCTATGGAAAAGTCATAACTGAAGCCCAGAGAGTTGAAGCAACCTGACAAAATCACACAGCAGAGCTGGGGTTCAAACTCAGCCTCAGCTGGCCTCAAGCTCCCCTCCCACAGAGTCCTCTGGCCCCACTGGTCACAGGGCGGAGAGGCCGAGTCCACGTTAACAGTGCACGGCTTCCCCTACGGTGTGGCAACTGGATTGGTTACCAGTCTCTGTATAAGAAGTCATCTCAGTACTTGGTGCCTCAAAACAACTTCTCTTTATTATGCTACAGTTCCTGAGGGTCAGGGTTTGGGGAGCAGCTTAGCCGTGCAGTTGTGTCTGAGGGTCCCCCATAAAATATCACTAAAGCTGCCGGCCCAGGCTATGGCCTCTGAATTCTTGGCTAGTGGTTGGTGGCTGAAGGCTTCAGTTTCAAATGTCCACGTCCCCCTCATTCACAGGCCGCACAGGTCAGCCTGGGAG
Source organism: Pedetes capensis (assembly GCA_007922755.1). Classification (NCBI taxonomy): domain Eukaryota; kingdom Metazoa; phylum Chordata; class Mammalia; order Rodentia; family Pedetidae; genus Pedetes; species Pedetes capensis. The sequence goes on from VMDO01001482.1 coordinate 52,026, forward strand.
ACATGATACCAGTAAGTAGGGGCTTTGGTGGCCACCAGTGCAGCTGCCTGCTCATCTGGAGACTTTGCTGAGCCACAGAGTGCAGAGGCAAAGGGGGAAGAGAAAAGCTGTTTTCAACAAAATCAAGGCCAGGCTGTGAGTGAGGGGATGGGGCTGGCTTTTTATTTTCTTTTATTCTTTTGGTACCTACCCTATGCCAGGCCACATCCCAGTCCATTTCCAGGCACGATTAGACCTCATCCTCCCAGCTAACTCATGGGACAGGAAAGTCGCCGTTTCTCAGATGGGGAGACAGAGGCCACGCTACAGCCGACAATGACAGAGGCAGATTTCCCACTGAGGATGGAGGGGGTCCGAGTTTCCACCCCTGGGACAGAGGCACGGCCCTGTCCTAGCCACGTGTCCCTAGCCACGGCCACAGTTGAAGCCACCCAAGCAAATGGCTGAGAGCTCAGGCGAGGGTCCTCGGGGTTCTGGTTCATCATCCTGGAATCCAGGGAAAGCCTGGAACCTTCCAGCAGGAGCCCTGGCTGGGCCTTTGCGAAGGACTCCTGGGGACAGCTTTGGAAGGGGGTCTGCATCCATTGTGGCTTTAGATCCCATGGGGTAGAATGGTCCTTGTCCCTGCCCTGCAGTGAAAAACCTATGGCTCAGCGAGTGGACTGATGAGCCCAGGGTCTCCCAGTCCAAAGCCCACTCCCCTCTCCCCTCCTCCAGCCTTCCCCGCCCTCCATAATGTACCTCACCCGCAGGGGTCCCCGTCGGGCAATCTGGACAATGGTTGTCAGAACAGCCAGGCTGTCATCCCCACCCCAAACCCAGGCTCAGGGTGCACCATCCACCCCTGGACATCCCAGAAGGAAACCCGCTCATCTGGCTCCATATCCGCAGGCACGTGCACGGCACAGTGGACCTCCCTCGAGTCCGAGGTGGGCTTAAGCCAGGGTCCCCTCTGAGCACCGTCTGAGGCCGTTTCGCTCAGCCCCCGAGTGACTAGGAACTTAGAAGTCAAGTAGGGAGGCCGAGGACAGAGGGCAAGAGGGTTGTCTGCTGGCCGTGGAGAAGACTTAACCCCTTATGGCTTTTGTTCATCTCAGAACAGTCTCCAGCATTGCCCCCACCACCCTTCTGAACTTGGGGAGGCGTTTTGGTGACTCGGAGCTTCATGTCACTTTGGGGCTTTCCCTCTGCTTCAAGCATCTGCTCTTACACCTCTCTCTCCCTCTCTCTCTCTCTCTCTCTCTCTCTCTCTCTCTGTCTCCCCTTTTCCCCCTCATCCTCTCCTTTCTCCTTCCCCGCTCTGCAGCTCTGCCTTTGGAATCTGAAAGCCCTTGAATTTCAGAGCCAGCTGGAGCCTTCTGGACCAGCCAGCACACGTTTCTCATTTTCCAGCTGGAAAAGCCAGGGCTCCTCGGCATGAATTGGCTCCTTCAAGGTCACCCTGCAGGTATGAGGGCGTCTGTGCTGAAGCCCCCTCGGGGTGAGCACTGAACCCCACCGTGTGTCACCTCCTCTGACCTCGCCGGCGCCTCTGCTGGCTCCACAGCCTCATTTTAGAGGTGAGGAAACTGAGGCAGAGGGAAGGGCATCCCTTTCCCCTAGACCCAGTATACGGTGGGCACAGCCGGGAGACTGGGACCCAGGCCTTCTGACGTTGGGGGCTGGTGGCCCCCCACAAGGCATGGGCCCCTTTCTCCCTCGGGTGCCTTCCAGGGCAGTGAGCTGGCCCACAAATGGGGACAATTGCTTTCACCGATGAAACAGGTACGGGGGGCTCATGACAGAGCTGTTCAGGCCCTCACACACCTTTTCTGCTTAGGGGTGCTGGAACTTCTGCTTGGGGTTCCCCTGGGCCAGCTCAGGGGCTCCCTGTCTACCAGAGCCCATGATGCTGACTTCTGCTGCCGATCTAAAGCTCAACGTTTCTGCATGGTGCAGGGGGACAAGGCAGGCGTCAGACAGGCAGCCTCTCACCCAGGGCAAACCCCAGGCTCACGGCAGCCCCCAGTCCTCTTTGCCTGTCACCAGCCTCACCTCTGACCTGAAAAGAGGGCTGCCAACACGATCGCCTCTGCCGGCATGGGTGAAGCCCCAGGCACAGCTCCTGGAAGTGAGGTGCAGGTGGAAGTCTGGGGTTTGGGAAGGGGGGGTGTTGATCCCAGACCCCCATCCTGTCCTGAGGACCCAGGAAGCAGCAGGGCTATAAGGCATAGGGTTTCCTGGCTATAGACAGCATCACCGCGTATCCACCATGCCGGATAACCTGTGAGCTAATAACATCCTGCACCCTTCCTCCTCGCCCAGCAGGAGACACAGGTCCCTCCCAAGAGGGGGCCCTCAAACTCTTCCAGCATCAACACACAACATGGACTCCCGCTGCCAGCTCATCCCTGGCCCTCCACCCTCCTCGGGTGACTCCACATGCCTCCCTGTTCACCTCGGTCCCCTTTTGCTTGCCACCTTCCTTCTTTGTCTGCCTGACAGGTAGCTGGTGAGGGCGAAGATGGAAAACCAGCTGCCGAACTTAGAAAATAAAAACACCTCAGTCGGCTTTATTAATCTCCTGAAATATGCTCTCCGATTGCTGCCAAGCCGGAAGGGCTTGTGTTTTCCCCCAGAACATCATAAAAAAGTAGAAATGTTTACCAGGATGACTGGAAATAGTGCAGTAGATCTCTCTGGTAATGTACAAGGTGATGCGGTAATTGCTATGGAAACTACTCATTATAATTCAATAAAAAGGGAGAAAAAAAGTTAAGTTCATTGTGTTACCTATGGCTGTCGTCACGTTCTTTACATATATTAGCATAAAATCAAGCCCCACTTTTATTCTCTGGGTTTGCACCGGCTCTGCCTTCACAAAAGGCTTTGCACACTTCAGCACCAAGGAAGCCCTGAAGAGGTGAAACAAACTCACTTTGCAAGAGATCTGTCTCCCTTTTCTGCCCCCCTGGGAAAAGTATTTGCAGTTTCTGCACAAATGGGCATGGGGGTTCTGCACGGGAGGGTGAGTTGTGTGTGAGGAGATTTGCCCGGCGCCTTAGGAGAATGGCTTTTTCACCCTAAGAGACCTGGGAGGTGACAGAGAGGGAAGTCTTCTCCGGGGAGAGATGTCACTTGGCACATAAAGAGAAACGTGCAGAGTCATGTGATCGGCTGCGCACTGGAGGTCCAAGCAGCTTGGGGAAGCAATCAGGGGTGCAGGTCTTTGTGACGCTTTGGGGGACGCTGCGGTGGGTCTCCCACCCTCCGTGAACACCCATGCCTCATTGATCACCCCCACCTGCCTGCTAAGCCCTAAAGGAGCCCCCAGGCACCTCACGCCAGGTAATACTAGGCATCTTGGAAAGCAGATTCAGATGCAGGGCAATTGGGATATGAGGAGTTAGAGGGACGTCCGTGTGTGGCTGAGGCAGGAGACAGTTTTTACTCAAATGCCGGTTTCTGGCGCGGGGAGGTAAAGGAGGGCGTCTGAGCGGCTGGTGGAGGTGAAGCGTGCCGGAGGCTGCAGGAGGTTAGGACCAAAGCCACTCGGATTCTGCAGGAAGGGTGCAAAGCATATACAATTGTGAGCCCCGGGGCAGGGGGCCAGGGCTGGAGGCAGGCGGGCCTTTGCCCAGCTCTGGGGAGGTCTCTCGGTGAGTGGAGTCATCTCTCTGCAGCCTCCTAATTGTGGGAGTTAGTACGCTCTTTTCTTCCAGCCCAAAATCCACCCTTCTGTACTCTGCCTTCGGGTCTGGGGCTGGGCTGCTGTGCCCTTCTTTTCTTCTGCTCCAGGCTGCTGGGTCTGTGGGAGGCTCTCCCGGTAAGGGGCACTCGAGAGACTGGAGGCCGCCCTGGGGAAAGGGCCGCACTTGTTCCCCTGTGTTGCGGTTCACCCAAGCGGGCGTTCTCCCTCTGCCGTGACAGTTCATTCCAGCGCAGGTTTCCCTCTCAACGACCAGCCCCTCGTGTGCCTTCAGAACCCTGTGTCCAAGGGCTGCGTGGTCCCTCCTCAAACTCCAGGACACGCACAGCATTCTCTTCCCTCCTCTGTTGTATTATGATTTAATCTACCCAATTCTCCTTGTGTTCTCTCTGTCCACAGAAAGTGGGTGCATCCTGCAGGTTCTGTCTCCGGCTTTCCTCCACGTCTCCCCTGTGCTTGGCCAGTTTCCCAAGTCAGGCCCGCCGATTCCCTGTGTTAAATTCTCTCTGTTAGGATACCTGCTGTGGTTTCCGTGTCTCCCTTTGATCTCGCCTCCTCTAATCCAGCCTCCTCTGGGTACTCGGAGCGATCTTTCTAATTGCCACTTTGATCTAGTTCCTGCCCGGAGAGGGTGAACACCTGGCGTTTTGGCTGTCTGAGCCCCTCCCCTATCTACAGGAGACATCCTCTGGCAAGCATATTTCCCCTGAGCATAGACAGCCCCCAGAACACTGTACTGCTCCTGTCCTAGAGCTGGAATCTGTCTCCCTGTCTTCCTGAATGGTTAGTTCCATCCTGAACTATGACTCATGGGAACTGTGTGGCCTGTTATCTCAGACTTATCTGTTATCTATCAGGCGTTCTTCTCTCTTGCCCTCTAGACCATTTAGAGCAAAGCACAGCCAGTTGATACAATCTCCCATACAGATAACTTCATGTTTATTTTTGTCCAAAAGAACCTACCTTGCATACATGGGTCTTCTGTTGGACTTGTTGGGTGCCATGGAGTTGTTGCCTGACTCACAGCGACCCTAAGTACAACAGGCAAAACACTATTGTCAGTGCTTCTCTGCTGTTCATAGAGTTTTCAATGGTTGATTGTTTTGGGGGAGTGGATTGCTGGGTCCTTCCCCCAAGCCTACAGCACCTGGTGTTCCCAGGCGGTCTCCCATCCAAGGACTAACCAGATCCAACCCTGCCTAGCTTCTGAGATCTGACGGGATCGGATGCCACAGGGCTACTGCTGCAGGCTTCTGTAGTACTTAGAGGGATTTTTTTTTTTTTTTTCACTGAACCATAATGAAGTCAACACAAAGAATTCTTTGAGAAGGGCTGAATCCCTCCTGGAAGGAGCATGCTACCGATAATTTAAGCGTAATTACACATTACAAACTCCAAGAGGCACACAGTAGAATGTGGATATGAATTGCTAAGCATGTCCACATCGAGGCATTGGTAGAAATCCTTAACTGGAGGTGGCTCCAAGTCCCAGACGGTATTCTGGGGGTGACCTGAAGCTATTTCTCCAAGTTCTGCTATTCTGTTTTGATATCTTTCACAATGGATTTGAGTTTACCCCATTGGCAACGTCTTGCCACACCTGGAGATGTTTCTGGTTGTGAGAGTTGGGGGTGGGATGCTCTTAGCACCTGGTGGATAGAGGTCAGGGATCTCAAGACACATCTTGACATCCCACGATTTATAGGACCCTTGTGCAAGTCACTATAATGAAATACTTGAGAGAATCAACTTATAAAGAGGAAAGTTTTGCTTTAGCTGATGGTTTTGGGGGTTCCAGCCTGTGATCATTTGACCCCCATGGTTTTCTGGCCTGTGGTGAGGGAGCATGTCAGGGCAGCAGTGAATGGCAGAACCAGAGAGAGAAGAAAGGGTGTCTCACCATCCCCTTGAAGGACACCCTAAAATGACCTGCGGGCCTTCCAGAGGGCCCCACCCCTTCAAGGTTCCAAGAGCTCTGCCCTGGGGACCCAGCCTGTAACATATGGGCCTTTGGGGGATATTCCAGACCCAAACTATAGAACAGTGCCCTGGAAGTCCCCAGTACCCTGGTTTAGAAGGCATCATTTTGACCCATGATTTCTGTACTGGCTGTGACACCCTATCATCAGGATACCCATTTTTATTCGCAGAGAAATTTTCCCGCCTAGAGGTGCAGCTGTGCAGTGCTGGCAGTAAGAGGCAGAATATGTGCAATGGAGTCTCTGCAGGGACGTGGTGCTGCTGGGGTGTCGGGCAATAGGTCTGCCCCTCAGTGTGTACGCTGGGGTGGTCCCGTCTCTTCCTGCCCCTGCCACTTCTCCACCGCTGGCCCAGCCATCGTCGCTGGCTGCTGTGGCTTTGGTATGGCATGAGCACTCCCCAAGGGCACACCTGTGGGCATTTAATCCCCACCATGAGGTACTAAGAGAGTGGGAACTTGATTTGACTGTGTTGTGTAGACGTGGGCCTTTGGAAGATGCTTAGGATTAGGTGGGAGGGGCAGGGCAGGGCCCTGGTGATTGCGTCCTGGTGGCTTCCGAAGAAGAGAGAGAGAGAGCAGGGGAAGCACATGCACACCCCCAGCCATGGCCGGGCACAGTGGCCGCCATGGCCGGGCACGGTGGCCCACACCTGTCGTCCCAGCACCCTGGGACGCGGAGGCAGGAAGATCACAGGCGTGAGGCCAGAGGCAGCCTGTGTAACTTTAGAGAGACCCTGTCTCAAGGTAAAACATCAAAAAGGGGCCGAGGGTGCAGCTCTGTGGTTGTGCATGTGCAGAAAGTAGGTGCAAGGTGCTGAGTTCAGTCCCCCAGGCCCAAAGGGAAGGGGAGAGGCTGTTACCAGGTTCAGGCCTTTGAATCTCCAGAGCTGTGAGCTAAGGGAACCTCTGGGTGTTGTTGTTGTTGTTGTTGTTGTTGTTTTTAATGAATTTTCCCAGCCTCAGATATTTTGTTATAGTAATGCGGAACACCTGCAGCCATAGCCCTGTGGCATCTAATCCTGTCAGATCTCAGAAGCTAAGCAGGGTCAGGCCTGGTTAGTCCTTGGATGGGAGACTGCCTGGGAACACCAGGTGCTGTAGACTTGGGAGAAGGACCCGGCAACCCTCTCCCATAAAATAATCCTCCATTGAAAACCTTATGAGCAGCAGAGAAGCACTGACAATAGTGCTTCCCCTATTGTACGTAGGGTCGCTACGAGTCAGCATCTAACAACATCCACAGCATCTAACAACAACAACAACAACTACAACGCAGAACAGACTAATACACTAGCCGCTTGCTTCTGGGGCCCAGCCATGCCATGTCTAAAGGCTTTGAGAAGAATCTTCTCTAAGTTACAGTTGAACTGAGGCAAACACTTCTCGTTGGGTAACTTACAGACACCATGGCATGTCTGCGTCGTGCTCCTAAGCTCTCCCATTCTATCTGAAGCCCTCAGATTTATTCTAGCTAATCCTCTCTCACGCCAAACCATTCAGCCCATATGCCTCGTCCTTCTTTATAGGTCAACCTATTTTTAATCAAATCTGAACCTGCATTCACCACGCTTCTCACTTGTTAGACATAGCTTGCTGAAGCCCTGATGCTCTCTCCTGACAAACCTCAGTTCCCAAAGCATGTGTACAGAGTGGCTTTGTTCAAAGTGCTGTACAGACTTCCACATATCTGCTTTGGTGGCATTGATTTCATTAGGAAAATGAAGAGACAGTGGCCCCAGATTGAAGGATCTGGGGAAACTCCTGGCCTCCCTTTGTACCAGGACTGTGATAAGGACTCATTTGTCTCTCATTGTTGCCAGGTGCTGTCAGTACGGTCCAATGTATAGCAGCCTAGTGTACAACAGATGAAACTCTCCCCGACACTGTGCAATGCCTGGCACTATTGTCAATGCTTCTCTGTTATCCATAGGGTTTTCAATGGCTGATTATTTTGGGGAGCAGGTTACCAGGTCCTTCTCACAAGCCTGCAGCACCTGGTGTTCCCAGGCAGTCTCCCATCCAAGGGCTAACAAGGCCCGACCCTGCTTATCTTCCAATGGGATCAGACGCCACAGTGATATGGCTGCACTTGTCTCTAGAGTCAAGTGTTGATCAGTTGAGCTTTCTGACTTTACTAAGCTGAATCACTGAATCATTAGATGTTAGCATTCGAGAGCCCTAGCATTCTTCACCCATAGAACATTTTCCAGGAAGCAAGTGAGCTTAAATCATGAGATTTTTAGGATCAGCAAATCTTCACTATAAAGCACTTGTATTTTGGAAGTAAGAGATACTAGAATTTGGAAGTCTTAGAAGGATAATCTATATGTATTACAAAATCACAGTTTCATAATTACAGTTTGATTTTTCAAATATGATACCCTTTAAGCATGTTTCTGTCGTTGTTAGGCGCCATCGAGTCAGGTCCAACTCATAGTGACCCTATGTATAACAGAACGAAACACTATCCAACATTGTGCCATGCACACGATCTTTTATGTTTGAGCCCAATGTTGCAGTCATTATGTTTCTTCTCATTTTGAGTCATGCCACATCAGCAAAAGGAAGTCCCAGGGGCTTTACCCTATTTCCATCATTAACATCCACTCTACTTTGAGGAGGCAACTCTTCCCTAGTTGTTTTTTGAATGCTTTTCAGACTGGAGAGTTCATTTTCTGGCACCATATTTGACAGTGCTCCTCTGTTATTCATGGGATTTCAGTGGTTGATTGTTTCAGGAGTGGGCTGCCAGGTCCTTCTCCCTAGTCTGTCTTAGTTTGGAAGCTCAGCTGAAACCTGTCCCCCATGGGTGGCATTGCTGGTATCTGAGATACCAGTAGCATAGCTTTCAGCATCACAGCAACATGCAAGCCCCCACAGCAGGACAAACTGACAGACATGTTGGGGTCCTATAAGCATTGCTTCTTGGAATTACTGAAATTGAGAGCACTAGAAGCCCAAGCTGAGAAGGAGGCGAGGCCTCCTCGCTCATTTCAGGAGCTTGTCCCTCCCCTTCCCTAACAACATCGATCGTTCTGTTCACATTTGGTGCCGCCCCCACAAGGGACACTACCCCCAAAGCCATACGGAAGAGGCTTTCTGCCTCCCAAAGCACATCATTTCTGCCCTAGGCCCCAGTGGGTTCCCCAGGCACCAGTGGGTCTATGCAGTCAGATCATGGGAAACAGGGCCTGGGCCTTAGAATCAGAGGGACAATAGGGAGAGGTGGAGACTGTGGCAGATGGAACATGGCCCAGCTCCAGATAACCTTTGCCGTGAAAAACAGAGCCCATCATTGCCAGGCCATCAAAGAGATGCTAGAAAGTTGCATTTTAATGTAGAAATACAGGCAGCCTTTTTATTTATGTATTTTAAATTTTTTTCAGCACTCAGGAGTTGGTCCCAGGCCCTTATGCATGTTAGGCAAGTGCTCCACTACTGAGCCACACCTCAGTCCCTTTCTTTAATTTTATTTTGAAGCAGGGTTTCGCTAAGTTATGCAGACTGCCTCTGGCCTCAAATCTGTGATCCTCCCACCTCAGCCTCCCAGGTCACTGGGATTACATGGTACCTGGCTGAGTCTTTTTTAATATCGGCAACCAATGCAAGTTGCAAATGCAACACAGTCCAAAAACAAATGGGGTCATGGATATGTTAATTAGCTTGATGCAATCCTTCTACAATGTGTGTGTGTGTGTGTGTGTGTGTGTGTGTGTGTGTGTGTGTGTGTACTCAAAATGTGTACTATTACTATTTGCCAATTAAACATAACATTTAAAAAATACTTCTCAGGCCACTATGGCACTTCCTGTAGCAGGCAACATCAAAGGACAAGAGATAGTCCTGCATAGTAGTTAGGAGCAAGGAGTCAGCAGCCAGAGTGCAGGGTTCAAACTCCCACTCTGCTAGTTCCTGGCTGTGCAACCTTGACCGAATTACTTAACTTCTCTGTGCTGCAATCTTCCTACCTCTAAAATGGAGATGTTCGTAGTAGTGCTTACCTCATGACATTGTTGGGAGGTTTAAGTGAATTAGAATCTGCAAAGCCCTTAGTAAGTGGACATTGGTTATCATCTCTGCAGAACTCAGATAAAGTGATGACATGGTAAGTGATAAGAAAGCATAGCTATTATTCTTAGCATTTTGCAGATCCTCATTAGTCGCAAGCTTAGGCTTTCCCATATAGTTCTGGTTGGGTAGAAAGGCAAGCAGAGGGGCCTAAATCAATATGTCCATCTTACAGGTAGGAAGACTGAGGTACAGAAGGGGTTTCCACTTGCCCAAGGCCACACATCACAAATAAGGTGGTTCTCCAAATCTTGATTCTCCAAATCTGGCCCTCTCTCTCCTCTCTGATCCTCCTTGCCCCCTCCCATCCAGTTAGCCAGAAACTCTGCCACCCTGCCAGCTGTCCCTAGCTACACTCCAGATCAATACGACAATGAGGGACTTTTCCTTCCTTCCTTCTCCCTTCCTTCCTCCCTCCCTCCCTCCCTCCCTCCCTCCTTCCCTCCTTCCCTCCTTCCTTTTCTCCCCCTCTTTCCCTCCCTCCTTTGTCTCTCTCTCTCTCTCTTTCTTTCTTTCTTTCTTTCTTTCTTTCCTTCCTTCCTTCCTTTTTTCTTCTTTCTTTCTTTTCTTTCTTCTCTCTTTATCTTTCTCTTTCTTTTTTAAGAAAGAGAGGGGGGAAAAAGGAGCAGAGGGTGGGAAAAGAACAGTTCTCATCACAAATTTCCCCCTGGCCTTCTTCCCAGACTTTGAGTTCCTGGCAGGGCTGGCAAGAATAGGGGCAGGAGACAGTACAAACCTGCTGGGCAGCAGCAGGGGGATCTGGGGGGCCGGAGCTGCCTGTCCTGATTTCTCAGGCTCATCGGCCCCCAGGCCCAGTGCAAAGTTATAAGTCCTCGTGCAAAGGGGAAAGGCAGGGCGCCTTGGGCCCAGAGTCCTGAGATGTCCAGAGCGTGTCACTGGAGCCTTCGCCATGGGTGGAGCCCTCTATGAACGTATGGGACACTCCTCCTGCTTTAGGGGACAAGCCAGCGTCACCTGACAGGCACTCAAAGCAGGTTAAAAGGCACCCTCACCCCTCCCACGTCCCAGTGAGATAGAACCGCTATTGGGAGACCCGGGACAATTTTTATATAGGATTGGAAAACAAAAATCAATATTTAATTATCTGTAAGCTTTTTGTGTCACTGAATCTTTAGCACTCTAACAGGGCACCCAGGCTGCCAGAGCAGAAGTAAGTCATTAAAGACGCAGGATTGCTGGCCGGCCCATTTTCGTGTGGGGCCATAAATAGAGTCCATTATCACTCCTCCCATGCTGGTCTTGTTATTTATCTTTACAATCTCTATTTACCTCTATTTATAGCAGATTTCCCTCATATATTCTGAGGCCAGGTTAACTTTAACAGAGTTCATGAAAAAAGGTACTTAAAACTTTGGAACACGCTTATGTGGACAGATGGTGAGGTTTGCAGAAGCTACGGGCCCAGAAGGCCTATTTGAAGGGTGTTGATTTTTTTTTTTTTTTCCTTCTCTTATTGCCGATGAAGCCGGTCCAGAGTCCTTCATCCCTGGTGTGTAACCACAGCCAAATTGCAAATGGAGAGGGCTAGAAAATCCTGATTCTGGTCTGGATGTGTCACCTGGAAATGGGCCTTTCCATTGCTGGGCTGACAGCAAAGCTGCCCTTGCTGTCATGGGGAACCTTTGCTTCTCCAGGGAAAGCCTCACTGGATTTCGTGCCTCCCCATCTTGTTTTAGCCTTAGTCACATTGCATTGTAACAGTCTGTTCCGTGACCTGCCTCCCCAGCTCCTCTCTGCAGGGGCTGAATCTGGGCCCCAGGGCATTTGCACTACCCAGCACAATCTCTGGCAACATAATGGATGCCCGAGTGATTATTATCCATGAGAAGCAGCAGAGTTGAAGGTAAAACGAGCATGAAGCTGACCTGGGTTTGAATTTCTCCTGTGGAGCATACTGCCTGGGGGATGTTGGGCAGGTTAATTAGCCTCTCTGAGCCTCCGCTTGCTCATGGAGTGAACTGCACAGCCCAGTGCCTGCCTCAGAAAGCATCTAGGATAAATGGAGTTGGGACAGTTGAGCCACAGAGCCACATGGCTCTTCAGAAGTAATGTGAACACAGGAAAGTGAATGAACGAGAGCAGGCATGGATGGGCGGGTGGAGGGGTGGATCTCTGGATGCACAGTTGATGGGTGGATTCATGGATGGATGGATGGGGGGAAGAATGGTCAACAAATGGAAGGAGAGCAGGAAGGAAGGAAGGATCGATCTGTGGGTGGATGGAAAATTGGAAGGACGGACGGACAGATGGAAGGAAGGAAAGATGGGTGGATGGATGATGGATGGATGGATGGATGGATGGATGGGTGTGTGAATGGATGGATGGATGGGTGTGTAAATGGATGGGTGGATGGATGGATGCATGGATGATGGATGGATGGATGGATGGATGGATGGGTGTGTGAATGGATGGATGGATGGGTGTGTAAATGGATGGGTGGATGGATGGATGCATGGATGATGGATGGATGGGTGTGTGAATGGATGGTTGGGTGAATGGGTGGGTGGATGGGTGGATGGATGGGTGGATGGGTGTGTGAATGGATGGGTGGATGGGTGTGTAAATGGATGGGTGGATGGATGGATGGATGGATGATGGATGGATGGGTGTGTGAATGGATGGATGGATGGATGGATGGATGGATGGATGATGGATGGATGGGTGTGTGAATGGATGGATGGGTGAATGGGTGGGTGGATGGATGGATAGATACATGGATGGATGGATGGATGGATAGTTGGATCAAAACACACCAAGGATCTTCTTCAGAAGTGGAGCTGGTCTCCAGGAAATGTAATCTGGGGGAAGATTAGAAATACTTTTGCCAATTAATTTTAAGCATAAAGCAATCTAGAAACAGACCTGAGGTTTGTAAAAATCTGCATGTAATAAAGGCAGCATTTAAACTCAGTTGGGAAAGGATTATTCCACAAATAGTATGGGGACAATTGTTTAACTATTAGAGAACAAAAATGGAGTTAAATTGTTACTTTACAGCCATTCAGCAAAATCAGTTCCCAAGGGATTGGTCCTTACCGTGGAGTGTAAAACGCTATGATCCCCAGATGAAAATGTGGGTTAGCATTTCATGACCTTAAGCAGTAATGATGTCTCTAAGTACAAAAACAAAATAATAAACTAGAAAAGAAAATGTGGATTAATTAAAATACATGCAATGAAAATATCTACAGATTTAAAAAATAAGATATACAATACATTGGGGAAAATATTTTCTTTGTCTACACCAGGTGAAAGGTTAATATATACCATATATAAAGACCTTTTGGATATTAAGAAAGCAAAGAATAAATGTGAATTAAAAACAAAAGTGTAAGAATGTTAAATAAATCAAAGACGGTATAGAATGGCCAAATAAACACATGTTGTTGTTAAGTGCCTTTAAATTGGATCCAATAAAAGAAACAGCAGATATTATCTGAACAGATACAGTTTACAATGATCAAATCAACGAACTTTTCTTTAATGTTAATCCTTGCTGCTTGGAAAGATGCTCCGAATAAGGCACTTTCCAACACTGTGGCTACAACCTTTATGGGGCTTAAAGAGTAAGTGCTTTTATTGTAGGTTTGAGACTTTATGGTCATTTATTATGTAGTTTCTTTGGGTAAGAGGAGAGAGAGAAAGGGGGAGAGAGAGAGAGAGAGAGAGAGAGAGAGAGAGAGAGAGAGAGAGCGTGAGCGAGCGAGCTTCAATATGGTTTCCTTGTATCAATTTCCTCTCAGCAGGAGTGTTAATAAGTTACTTTTTCTTTCCTTAGCAAACACTTAGCAGGCCCTATCACAATTTTAAACATGCCCAGCCTTTGACCTGCAAATTCCTTTTTCAGCGATCTATCATATGGCCACATGGAGAACTTTGCAACATTGTTAACAATAGTATAGAAGAAAACTGGAAGCAAACAAATTACCCTCAAGAAAGGAAAGGTTAGAGAAGCCAAAACAGCTACAATGTCAACTTAATATGTCCACATAATAGAATACTATGCAGCCATTAAAAAGAGAGAAGCAGCTTAACACATGGCCAGTGCCCTTGGAACATGGCCACATTATATTGATCAAAGCAACAATGATTTCTAGAAATCCCTTATATCATAGCCCAATTTATGTAACTAAATTGAAATATGCATATCACCAAGGCCTCAAAAAGAGGGTAACTTAAAGAAGAATTCTCTTTTTGCTTGCATTTCTGCATTATTTAACTTGTAACTGTTTCAGTGAAAATAGCTTCCCTGCCTCCATAGTCTGCCCACCCAAGCCAGCCCCCACAAGTCCTGTGACCATCCTACGCTCAGCCTCACCTAACCCATGTCAAGTATCTGCAGGGCTCTTGGGATGGTGGTCCGTATTGTGGCCTGGTGGGTTCTGGGTCCTGGGTTCTCTGACTTTCCCCCTTAAGTTCCCATAGTTCTCTGCATTCCCGCTTTGTCTCTTGTTCCAGGCTGTTTCCACGCTGTGCCCTCTGCCTGGGATACCCTCCCCTGCTTTGCCCAGCCAGAAGCCCCCGCAGAGATTCAGAGCGGACCTTCCTGGGTGGCGTTTGCTAATGTTCCCGCCTGACTTGGTCCTCCTGATACTGGTTCAGCCGAGTGTTTGCCAGTAGGTGATCTGAGGTCTGCTGGCAAAAGAATCACAGAGGCAATTTTTTTTAATTGACCTGAAATTTACATCACCTACAATGAACTCATTTAAAGTGCACAATGCGGCGGCGGTTTTTAACATCTCAGCTCCCGAGTCTTTGATTCAGACACACGGTATTGAAAACGCCAGTGTTGGGTCCAACGATCTACATTGTTAATGAAGCTCCCAGACAATTTCTGCAAACACCAAAGTTTAATAATCAGAGCCCGGTGTCTGACTCTATTAGAATAGTCAGCAAGGGACTGTTCCTTTGGGCGCCTTGTCATCCTTAGACTGTGAGACTCGGCATAGAAACAGAGCAGTAGATGGAGCGATATGTACACCAACATGGAATGTGTATTTCCATATACGCAATAATCAGTGTGACCATCCTGAATACATTATATCTTATCTCGGAAAGTTTCGTAAACTGCGCAGCACTGTGCGGAAGGAGGAGGCGGGGGACAGGGCCCCTCCGCCCCACCCTGCCCGCACATCGAGCCAGAAGCCAGTCACCGAGGCCTCCGCCTTTGCTGGAAGCAGAGAGATGCTCTTAGCCAGGGTTTGTTTCTTCCTCCTCCTGGCGCCGGCTGCTGTTGACTGCTGCCAGAAAGCGAGCGTCTCCACAACCCAGCTCCCCTCGCTGCAAAAGATCAGAGATGCTTCCTGGGCTGGGGAAAGTCTGCTCCTGATGCCTTCTCCAGCCCCACGCACGGATGGTGCGGAGCGGAGTCAGGAGGCAGGGATGCTGGCAAGGCCTCGTGGCTCCCTGCGCACACTCTGTGTGTGGGGATGGCGCTGATGTTGAGGTTGCATCTCTGTCCCGTGAGCCTGATCCATCTGGCCATTTTCCACCATCAGCCAAAGACCCGATGCCTTCTGGGAGCCCGTGGGGTGGGAGTAAGAAGAGAAGAGGTGACAGTTGGGGCTGGGAGGCGGGGAGGGGAGTGAGGCCCCTCTTCAGAGCCAGTGATGAATCTTGCCATCAGGATCCTTTCAATTCCTTGCACACTGGGGTACCATGTGGAGAGAACCACAGCCCTCACACTCCACTGGTGTGACTGCACAGAGGAGCAAAGTGTCAGACTCAGCTAGAGTCTGGTTCAAATCCCAACTCTGCCACTTCCTGGTTGTGTTACCTGGGGCAAGTTACTTGCCCTTTCTGAGCCCTTCTCTTGTCCATCCGGTACACCTTCCAGGGGTTCTTTGTAAGCTTTAAATTATATAATATCTGTGGAAGCCTTTATCTCTGCTTGGGAAAAAAAAGAAGCATCAAAATTATACCTACTAATGATCATGGGGAGGGCATCTCTCCTCAAAGCCATGGCTTTCTTTAACAAGATTATAAAGTGCATCAGCAAGACAAGGCAGAGCAGCTGTGAATGGAATCAGAATCAGAGCGCAGGGCGAGGTACGCGCCGTGGCGCACACCTGTCACCCCAGCAACTCGAGAGGCAGAGGCAGGGAGATCACAGGTTCAAGTCCAGAGGCAGCCTGCATAACTTAGTGAGGCCCTGTCTCAAGATAAAAAAAAAAGGGGGGATGGAGGTGCAGCTCCATGGTAGAGCACTGGCATAAAGTATTCATGAGGCCCTGGGTTTGTGCCTGAGTAATAAAAAAAAAAAAAAAAAAAAAAAAAAAAAGAATAAAAAACCTGGGCTGTGTTGAGTCACTTGCTCAGCGACCTGGGGCAAACTCCTTCCATTCCTTCTTCAAATACGGGAAAACATCCCATGGGGTGACCACAGGCCAGAGCCTTCCAACTATAGAACCCTTTTGATCCTCAGACCCCTACTAGCATCATTAGCCCTACTTCTCAGGTAGGTATACTGAGGCCCAGAGAAGTAAAGTCAGGGGTCTAAGGCAATGAAAAGCCAGGAATGACTCGGATACCCACCAAGTGTGTCTGGCTCTGGTGGCTGCTCTTTCCGCCTCCTTCCTTTTAGTCTTTCAATAACTGTGATAACAAACAATTGTTGTTGTGGTTAGGTGCCATCGAGTTGGTGTCCAACTCACAGCGACCCTATGTACAACAGGTGAAACAGTATTGCTAGTGCTTCTCTACTATTCGTAGGGTTTCCAATGGCTGTTTGATTTTTGGGAGTGGGTTGCCAGGTCCGTCTCCCAAGCCTACAGTATCTGGTGTTCCCAGGCGGTCTCCCATCCAAGTACTGACCAGGCCCGAGCCTGCTTAGCTTCTGAGATCTGATGGCATTGGACACCACCATGGTATGGCCGCAGGCAATAAATAATTCTTGTTGTTGTTGTTGTTAGGTGCTGTCGAGGCGAGTCCGACTCATAGTGACCCTATCTACGTACAGCAGATCGAAACACTTCCCTATTCTGTGCCAGGCACATGATCTTATTTATGTTTAAGCCCATTGTTGCAGACTCAGTGTCCATCCATCTGGTGGAGGGTTTTCCTTTTTTTCGTTGACCTGCCACTCTCCCAAACATGATATCCTTCTCTAGGGATTGGTCTCTCCTGACTGTGTCCGAAATAAGTAAGACGCAGTCTGGCCATTCTTGCTTCCAAGGAGCACTCTGGTTGCACTTCATCTAGCACAAATCTGTTGGTTCTTTTGGCAGTCCATGGTATATTCAATAGATGTCTCCAGCACCACAATTCAAAATAATAGCTACCATTTATTTAGTACTTCTCCTGGGGTGGACTCACTGTAAAGACTGCACATCATTCATCTGAAATTTCCCATTTCCCAAATGAGAAAACAGAGGCTCAGCTGCTGTGTGGTGGAGTCAGAATTTGAACTCAGACCCGAGTCTCCAGCACTCAACCCCCATTGCCTTCTCTCCCTTTTTTCCCTTAACAATGCACCTGGGTGTTAGCAGCAGCCTCAAACACGCTAAGTGGACAGGCAAGGTGAGAAATAGCTGCCTCTCCATCCTTTCTGCCCACCGGAGAGGGGAGGGGGCTCCTATGTAGGGCACGGCCCATCCTGGTGCACGAATGTCCATCTTTGCTGCAGTGCATTTTTTTCTTATTAACCATCCCCCGCTCATCCCAGTTAGTCACAGCGACCGGAAGCTTATACCATAAATAAGTTGCACAAATCTCACAGATGCCCTGGGAAACTCAAGCCGGGTAATGGCTCAGCATATGCCTAAATGGTTAATTGACTTAATTGCTGTGCATTGGGCGATTAGCTACTTGATCCACCCCAGTGGCCACCAAACGTCCTTAATGGTGTTCGGTTTATTTGTATGTTAAGCTCCAGTTACTATTACGGGGAGCTTTTCAATTGCTGATTACCTCATAAATATATAATTGGAGTCGCGGGAGAAAGAGCCTGGGAACCTCTCATCGAAGGCTGGGGGTGGGCTGATGAAAGGCCCTGTGTATTTGTCCATTTGGTAACTGTTTCTTGAGCACCTACTATGTGCCCAGTCCTTGGTGAGGCCCCGGAGATGCAGGAGTGAATAAACCAGACACAACCCCTGTCCTTGTGGAGGGCGTGTTCCAGCCAGGGAAGAGAGGCTGTAAGTCCGAGTCTGCCTGTGGACGGCAATATTTTCTTTCTTCAGGGCTGGAGTTAAACGTGGGGCCTCATGCAGGCTGGGCAGGTGCTCTACCACTGAGCTGCAGCCCCAGCCCCCTTTTTAAATTTTTTTTATCTTGAGTCAAGGTCTTGCTAAATTACGCAGGCTGCCTCTGACCTCAAACTTGCCATTCCCCTACCTCTGGTGCTAAGTCGCTGGGATTACGCGTGTACACCACGGCACGCAGCTACATGCAATCAATTTAAATGAGGACCGTGAATAAAATAAAACAGAGCGGCGGGGTGGGACGAGCCAGGAAGAGTTTGTTTGGGCCCAGGTGGTCTCGGGATTGGCCTTTGGGATAGACGACAATCAGGAGTGGATGTGACTGCGAGAGGGTGGGGTCTGTGCCAGAGGCGGGGCCAGCTCAGTTCAGCTAAGACCTGGAGACGTGAGCTTGCTCACCCAGCCCAAGAAGCAGAAGCCAGGCCGGCGCGCCTCTGGAAGGTATGGGGAGGCAAAGCCCCAGGCCACTCCTGCAGTTGCTTTCTGTCAGGGCACTAGAAAGGTGTCTCACAGGGCGGGGCTTGAGAGACCCCTTTGGCTGTGGGGTGGGTATGGGCTAATGGGATGGGGTCATAGGGCAAAGCGGGTAACCAAGTGGCCAATGACAGATGATCTCCAGCCATTGAGGTGAAAGAGGATCACTCAGACCAGGTCGTGGTAGGGTAGATGGAAACTGTGGGTATTTGTGGGTGCATTTAGGACACCCCCAGAAAGGCAGTTGGTTCAAAGTACGCAGACTCCTAGGGTTTTAGCTTAAGCCATTAGGATGAAGGGGGCCCATTTAGCACAAGGGTGAACACGTGGGAAGAATGGGTATGGAGGCAGATTCGGTTTTCAAAACAGTGACTTTGGGCTGGGATGGGAGTGGCTCATGTCTGTCATCCCAGAGACACAGGAGGCACAGGCAGGAGGATCGAAAGTTTGAGGCCAGAGGCAGCTTGTGCAACTGAGAGACCCTTGTCTCCACATCAAAAAATTCAAAGTGGGCTGGGGGTGCAGCTCAGTGATAGAGCACTTGCAAAGTATGTGTGAGACCCTGGGTTCAACCTCAAGTGCTGCAAGGAGGAGGAGGAGAAGGAGGAGGAGGAGACAGAGGAGGAGTGAAAAGAAGAAGAAGAAGAAGAAGAAGAGGAGGAGGAGGAGGAGGAGGAGGAGGAGAAGGAGAAAGAGAAGGAGGGAAAAGAGGAGGAGGGAAAGGAGGAGGAGGAGGAGGAGGAGGAGGAAAAAGAAAATAGTGATCTTGGTCTCGCCAGCTTGGAAGAGACCCTGGTGGAAAGACAATTGCTGAAATCCGGACACGATGACATGGTGGCCAGCCTGGGACCCCATGGGATGGTGGGTTGTGACCGTCTGGCTGTTGACCTGAACTTGGAATGAAATGACTTCAGCAGATGCACTTTGGCCAACTCTGTGTGATGTAAGTCCTACAAATCGAGGCCTCGATCCTGTCATGTCCCAAATTATTACCCACAGCCCCATCTTAATCCTTCTGAAGTTAGGGGAGGGTGGGGAGGATGGATCAAAATTAGAATGATATCAAGCAGAAAATAATCTTCAGTCTGGGTTGCACTGATAAAAAAAATAGGCAGAATTCATAATTACCATATAAAACTGTTTATGTTTGTGATTATATGTTACTGCCACCTCTAGGTCCTGGCAATAAATGACTTAATTGCTTCAGCCTGGAGCTGGGGCGCAGGGAGCAGGCAGGTTTGACGGGACGGTGGGGTGGGAGAAAACCTCCTGTCTCCACCGCTTACTACACTGGCTTCTGGGTGTCCGCTTGGCTTTGGCATCAGCTTCTATCAGATGTGTGGTAACTACGACCTTCGTCCTAATCGAGTTGGCAAAAGCCAGAGGCAGGGCTGTCATTACGTGGCGTTGAATGAGATATGTCAGGCTTGAAGTGGAAAGGGGGGGCGGGAGGAAGGTGCTGGTTTCCTGGGCAGCCCAGGGATTGGGCTCAGCTAAGAGGTGTGGCTACATGCCATAGCGTGCCACGTGCACCTGTCAGTTCTAGGTGCCCGGGAGTGCGAGGGAGAGCAAGCCAGTCCAGCTGGCTCACCCACCCACCCAGCACCCAGAGCCCATCTGGGTTCTGCTCCTCCAGAAGCAGCCCAGGCCAGGGATTATAGCGCACATGGGCCATCCGGGAAGGGAGAGAGGGAGCGGAACACACCGGTGCAGGTCACATCGTCAAGGACATTTCCAAGAGGGGCCACTGAAACCACATACCGCTGGGGACAGTGTGGGGCCATGCTTGAGGGAGACCTGGAGAATTTACACCCCAGCTCCCCTGTCATAGGCAGAAGACTTCTTCTGAGTGTGTGTGTGGGGGGGTGCGGGGGGGTCATTGATTCCAGGGCAGATCCCTTCCACCATGTTCGTAGGCAAGAATGCCTGGTTGCCCAGGGAGCTCCTTGGGAGAGGAGACTCCTCTGCTGGCCATTGGAAGTTGGGCTGGAATGTCCTGGAAAGGTGAATCCAAGGAGGAAGGGACGGACCATCAACAGCATCTCCTGTGGATCCCAATTGTTGTTGTTGTTAGTGCCACAGAGTTGTGTCCTACTCATGGTGACCCTCATAGGGTTTTCAATGGCTGATTGTTTCAGAATTGCCTCGGGAATGGATTGACACGTCCTTCTCCCATTTTTGCAGTGCTGGGAATCAAACCTGGGACCTCAGAGACTGCAGAGCAGCTCTCTACCAACTGAGCTAAATCCCAGCCCCTAAGCCCAATAGATCAGATTAAATTGAATAAATGGACTGATAGTTCTGTGCGCTGGGGACACACCAAGTCTCCAGCTCCCGATCAACAGGCCTTTCATGTCCTGCCTCCTAGAAGTCACCATCTTCCGGCCCTTGGATTCACTGAGCCTCCTTCTGCCTCAACTCCCCCCCTCCCCCCCGGGCCCATCAATGTGGTGGTGATTGCATTAAGTTTAGACAGGTAAGACATCAGTCAGTGTAACCCGTGACTGAGCACGTGCTGAACGCCTGCCTCAGAGCTGGATGCAGCAGGAAGTGAGATGGGACACCTCCCTGTCAGATGCAGTGGTCCTGAGGTGGCTGTCCTGTGGGTCCCTGACCCCGTCTCCAGTGCCGGGGCCTGAGCCTGATATGATTTCAACATGGTTTCTCGGAAATGAATCAAGACTCGGGTTCCACAGTGAGATGTACACGGGGTAGCATTCATCCATCCATCCAATCATTCATTCATTCTGTGTGTATTTGCTGAGGATCAGTTCTCTGTCAGTCTCTACACCCAGTTCTTCCTCACCAATTTCCATTCCACCTGCAACCAAATCCTGTCAGCTGTGCCCGCTAAATCCCTCTTAAATCTGCTCCTTCCTCTAGGATCACATGCCTCAGCTTCCTGGAGAAGCCTCCTCCCTCATCTCTAACTTTGCAGTTCTCTCTATGAAAAGCTTCTAGAACTTTCTAAGGACCCTCAGGAGAAAAAACATCCAGGCTCTTCAGCTCTGACCTCTGCCTCCTCCTCCTCACCTATGTAGCCAACCATCCTTCTCTCTTTCACATAATTTCCATTTATTTATTATTTTTAAAATATTGTATTTTTGATGGACTTGTGTTAATTCTACATATGAATGGGTTTCAGGGCGATAGCATAACACATGCATATAGCACATACAATAATTATGTCCAGCCTCCCTTTACCATCTCCGTCTCTTCCCAACCTCTAGTAATCAATACTCAGCATTAAGATTGCTTTTTTAGCTTCCACATATGAGAGAGAATATTGTAGTCCTTGTCTTTCTGTGTTTGGCTTATTTAACTTAACATGATTGTTGTTATGAACGCCCTCTAGTTCCATCTACTTTACTGCAAAAGATAAGACTTCATTCTTCTTTATGGCTGAATAATATTCCATTGTGCATATATAGCGCTAATCTATGTTCTGTTTCATAGATTTTCTTATTCTGGACATTTCACACAGATGGAGTCATATAATGTTATGGCCTTTGTAATTTGCTTCTTTTATGGGTGTGATAGAGTTTCACCCATCCTGTGATGCACATCAACACCTCACTCTTTTTTATCACGTAATAATATCACATGGATAAATAGATCACATTTTCATTATCAATTCACCAGTGGATGGACATTGGGATTATTGCCACATTTTGGCCACTGTGAATAATGCTGCTATGAAAACTCTGGTGCAAATTTTGGGGTGTGCATATGTTTTCATTTATCTTGGATGTATACCCCAGGAGGGGGAATTATTGGGTCATGAGGTCACTCTGTGACTGACATTTTGAGGAAATGCCAGACGGCTGTACAAAGTGCTGCACCACTTCATATTCCAACCAGCAATGTATGAAGCCACTAACTTCCCCGCAGCCTTGCCAACTCTTGTTACTGTCTTTTTTACTGTGCTTTTGACTTGCTTTTTCCTAATGACTGAAAGGGGATGAGGTTTAGCTCAGTTGGCAGAGTGCTGCTGTGTGCCCTTTGAGACCCTGGGTTCGATCCCCAGCACCACAAAAATGGGAGAAGCACTTGGCAGCCCACTCCAAAAACAATCCTGAAGATATCACACATTGAAAACTCTATGAACAGTAGAGAAGCACTGGCATAGTGCTGGGCATGGCACAGTGTTGGGGAGGGTTTCGTTCTGTTGTACACAGGGTCGCTGTAAGTTGGATCCAACTCGACGGCACCTAACGACAGCAACAATGACTAATAATGTTGAACATCTTTTCATGCTCTTTCTGGCCATATGTGTATAGACTTTAGGAAAATACCTATTCAAATCCTTTGCTCACTTTTTAAATTGAGTTATTTGTCTTTTTATTATTGATTCTTAAGCATTCTTTATATGTTCTAACTTCTTACACATCCTAGAAACAAGATCCTTATCAAACATGATTGGCAAATAATTTCTGCCACTAAGCAGGTTGTCTTTTCATTTTCTTTTTTGTGATATTTTTATTAACAATTTTTAGTTGCCGTTAGGTGCTGTCGAGTCAGGTCTGACTCATAACGACCCTGTGTACTATAGAACAAAACACTCCCCGCCACTGTGCCATGCCTGGCACTATGTCAGTGCTTCTCTGCTATTCATAGGGTTTTTGATGGCTGATTGTTTAGGGATTGTTTGGGGAGTGGGCTGCCACAATCAATGGCTTTCAGTATGACATTTCCATGTACATTTATCATTGTACATTGCTCATGTTCACTTTCTCGATAATATCATTTATGGCACAGAAGTTTCTGATCCTGCCGAAGTCCAATTTGTCTTCATTTTTTGTTTTTTCCTCTTGAACTTTTGGTTTCATATCTGAGAAATGATTTCCTAAGCCAAGATCATAAGGACTTAGTCTTATAATTTTCTTCTAGGAGTTTTGTAACTTTAGCTCTTATATTTGGATCTATGATCCATTTTGAGTTGAGTTTTGTACTTTTGTATGTGGATATCCATTTGTTTTTAGGACCATTTGTTGAAAAAACTATTTTCCCTCATTAAATCCTCTTGGCATCCTAGTCAGAAAACAAGTGACCATAGATATTTGCGTTTATTTCAGGATGCTCAATTCTATTCCATCAATCTATACATCTGTCTTTGTGCCAGCACCAACCTGCGCACATCCTTCTTACATGAGGTTGAATTTTGCCTTCAGGTGTTATTCATATGCTGCTGTTGCTCTCTCTAGTAGATTGTAAGTGCCCAAGCAGAGAGGAATAGGACCTTGTCTTGGCAGTGATCTAACTTCTTTCATGCTATGTGATTCTGGATAATTTACTTAACCTCTCTGGGCCTGTGGGTCTCTGAGATTTATTAGCAGAAATAAGGATCACGTCATCATACAATCAGCTTCCCATCATGTCTTACGTGGAATAGAGGTAAGTGTGTGTCCGCTGAATAAACAAGCAGACCAGCTTGCTGGGGATAGGAGGACAGGGTTTCTGATGCACCCACTGCTGATTATAAACAATGACTCGGTGGCATCCGGGAGGATGGCTTTCCTGCCCCTGCTGTCTCCTTTGCAAAGCACTAGCCTCACTCTCTCTCTTGCCTCTGTCCTGACTGGAGGCTCAGCCTGCCTCTCTCCTTCCCAGCTGCAGGGAGCCCCACGTCATGGAGCAGAGGTTCTTGACTGTTCCAGGTTCACAGCACCCTTATCGTTCCTTGAAAAGGGATCTCTAATATCCTGTTCATTAGGCGTTCAGTTGCAAATAACTTAACAAGGGCTTAAGTCCTAACAACATCATAGATGCTGGAAACAGTCTACACACATTGATCGAAGAATTACTATTTTTAATGTCCTTCCTAAGTATAATCACTCGCTATTGAACCCTGTGTGCCTGGGGGTGCTGCGCAGCCTCTGGAGCCTTAGCGTCAGATTCGACTTCGCTACCCTCCTTTCCTGTCCCACATTCATTTTTGCACAGTCCCTGCTTTTGATCAAAGCGACTTCTGAAAACCCAGGGTCATCCAGACACGATGTCATCAGAGGGTGTGATCTAATGCCGGAACTGCAGCTCACATGGTGTTTGCAGATGTCAAGCCCCGCTGTGTTCACCTAGGCCATTTAGGTGACCTTGCAGCTCCCGTGAGTGTGCCAAGGTACCCTAGGGTGCCTCGGCACACAGTTTGGAAAGTGCAATCCAAGAGGGAAGAGCATGCGAATTGATTCTTGAGATTTTCCCTGGGCTTCTAGCACTGCTGGTCCTTCCCTTGTGTAAACTTGGGGCGGTCCCTTCCCATCTCTGGGCCTCAGTTTCCCTCCTTTGCCAGGCACATGATCATCATCATTACCATCATCATCATCACTCCTGATAAGGAGCGTTTGGCATGTGACAGGCACTTACTCCTCACAACGTTTCCGGGAGCCTCATCCTTTCACCAGGGGGGAAACTGAGGCTCCAGGGGGCTCAGTGATCTGTGCCTCACAGGCAGGAAGTGGTGCCTCTCGCTTCAATCTCTTCACACCCTGCTTTGCAAAGTCTGGGACACTTTCCCCTCAACTGCAGGGCAAGGAGTCAGGGAGACCCTGAAGCCGAAGGGACAAATTGTACATTCTGTAGTGACGTTCAGGGCCCCAGACGGTGAGCCTGTGTGGGAAGTGACAGTTATACTCTCTTCCGAGCAGAGTTGCTAATAATTAGATACTGGCTCAGGCGGTTTCTTTTGTGCATTTGCCTGCCATGACTTAGACATCTTGGTTTTCTTTTATTCCACCAAAAATCTTCCAATGGGGTTCTTGCTGCCTTCAGGACAGACTATAAACTTTTCTGTGTGGCTCACCAGGCTGCACCTGCCACCTTCGTCTCCTCTCCAGTTCCTGTCCCACGCGCCCACCCTCCTGTGCTTCAGTGAAGCCGGAATGTGTCTGCTGCAGTCTGAAACGTTGACTGATCCCCTGCCCTGCACCAGGCACCAGGGATGTGAAAGGAGAGATGCAAGATGCCAAGGGTGCTTTGTGGAGCTTGTTGCCTAAGCAGGAAGCAGAGAGAAGAGCGGACGAGACTTAGTGAGCAGTCATGTAGATAACTGCAGCATTCCAACTGCATGAAATGTCATCAGGGAGAAACCCAGCGGACTCTGTGGCCCAGCGCACAATGGTCTCCACTGCTCTGTCCTTGCCTAATCACGTGGACTGTGGTTACCTTTTCATTTAGGTGATTGCATGTGTGTCCTGATCGTTTCTATACCTTAACACGGTGTCTGGCACATAAGTTGAACCTGGCTCATAGCAACCGTATGTACAACAGAACAAGACACTCCCCAACATGGTGCCATGCACACGATCTTTTCATGTTTGAGCCCAGTGTTGCAGCCACTACGTTTCTTCTCATTTTGAGTGGTGCCACATCAGCAAAAGGAGGTCCCAGGGGCTTTATTCCATTCTTAATAAAGCCCAGGGGCTTTATTCCATTATTCATTAAGGTCAACTCTTCTCTGGGGAAGTAACTCTTCTCCAGGCTTTGCTTGAAAGACCTCCAGCCTGGGGACTCATTTGCCGGTACTATATTTCACAGTGCTTCTCTGCTATTCACAGGGTTTTCAATGGCTGATTGTTTCAGGAGTGGATGCTTCTCCCTAGTCTGTCTTAGTCTGGAAGCTCAGCTGAAACCTGTCCACCATGGGGGGCCCTGCTGTATTTGAGATATGGTACCATAGCTTTCAGCATCACAGTAACACGCAAGCCCCCACAGCACGACCAAGTGACAGACACGTGGGAGTGGCACATAATGGGCGCTCGATAAACATGCAGCAAATGTGTAGAGGCTCAGCAGAGAGACAAACAAAACAGAAAACAGTAAACAATTGTAATCGCTCTCCCACCCGTGAACACACACATCGAGGAGATGCTGCCTTCCTCCATTGTCATCTGTAGTTGCCTGCCTGGCGTCTCTCCTGAAGACCTTGTTCATGCTGAAGGGACCATTATGCCAACTTTCCCACCCCCTTTCCATCACAAGCATCCCCCTGCAGGATGTCCTTCACCTCCTGGTCTGCTTCCCATGCACCCATAGTGCCTGCCTGGAACCAAAAGAGATGCAAGGCGGAAACCAGGCTGAGACTGATTCAGGAGGAAACCAGGCTGAGATTGATTCAGGACGTCTGCCTTGGAAAGGGACATGGAGCACTTCAGGGTGGGGATGTGGTCTGCGGTCAAGGCCAAGCATGCGCCTCTCAGAATTACGCACAACAGCAGCTGCTGGGAGGCAGAACAATGGATAGAGACCCCTCTTTAAGGGCTCAGCATGAGATCCTGCCACCTCAGCGGTGACAAGTGGCCCGAGGGTATGCCAGTGAGACACACACAAAGCCATGGTCACAGAGTTACCGCAACATCCCAGTGGATGTCACGGACCTCAGTCCCCTGAAACCATGCAGCAGGTCCTAGACTTGGAAAAGCTGGAGCCCAAGGGGAAGCAGTGGTGTCTTTGGTCCCCCGAAAGCTGACTCTGAGACAAGAATTCCTAGGAAACACCATGGGGGCAGGGGTGGTGAGGCATGCGCTCATGTGATGACCCCTGTGAGGGAGCCGAGCTGGGTCCTGCAGGATGCAGCTCTGCAAGGAGTGTGGCCCATCTCAGAGTTTTCCTTCCTGAGGGGTGAGGGGCTGGACATTTACCCACCCCCACCCTGTCTCATTGGGAGCTGCTTCTGGACCAGGAATACGTGTGTGCATTCAGCCTGGCCTGTGCCTGGCTGAGCAGGCTCCTGAGGGCAGGACAATGCCGAGTATCCACAGCAGAGTCCGTTCACAATGGTGCCGGGCATCATCACGGTCCGAGCATCATCACGGTGCCACCAGAGTCCGTTCACAATGACCAGGGCCCCTCTCGCCTCGCTGTGACTTCTTACCCTGAACCCCTGGAGGAAGAGCAAGGTTTGCTACAGAGGACCAGAGACTAAGTATCTTACACTTTCAGGGCTATTCGCTCTCTGTCACTGCTAAGCGGCTGTGCCCTGGGAGGGCCTAAGCAGCCAGATAATATGTAAAGAAATGGGCATCACCTGACTGTGACTACTTAGGAGCAAGGAGTCTTTCTGTGGTCAGAGACCTGACTGTTCAACAAAGAAGAGCTGGGTGCGGTGGCGCACGCCTGTAATCCCAGTGGCTTGGGAGGCAGAGGCAGGAGGATCACAAGTTCAAGACCAGAGGCAGTCTGTGTAATTTAGCGAGATCCTGTCTCAAAAAGTAAAAAAAAAAAAAACGGGCTGGGGGTGCAGCTCAGTGGCCCAGCAGTTGCAGAGCATGCAAGCACGAGGCCCTGGGTTCAACCCTCAGTACCACAAAAAAAAAAAAAAAAAAAAAAAAAAAAACCAAAGAAGAGAGCAGCAATCAACTAGTGATGTCTGCCTTGGCTGCAGAGGGGAGCAGAGAGCATGCATACTGCACACTGTGCATGCTTGACTTCATGAAACCTTGTCAGCAAACCTTGTCAGCAAACCTTGTCAGCAAAACCTTGTCAGGAAAGATGCAATACAAATGGCCTCTATTTCAATGGGGGTGGGGATCACGTGAGCAGTGTGACCTCTTCCCAAAGAAACTCCAAAACAGTGGGACCTCCAGATCTTGAACCTTAGCAAGTGCTGCTGCATTCACCCCCTAGGCGGAGAGGAACTTGAAGATATAGGTTATTTTTGTTGTTGTTGTTTTTCTTTATCTCTCTGGGTCTAACACAGGGAGGGGCTCCCCTATGTGTCTATCAGCTTGTCATGCTGTGGGGACTTGCATGTTGCTGTGATGCTGAAAGCCATGCCACTGGTATCCTAGTTATCAGTAGGACCACCCATGGTGGACAGGTTTCAGCTGAGCTTCCAGACTAAGACAGACTAAGGAAAAGGAGCTGGTAGCCCGCTCCCGAAACAATTAGCCATTGAAAACCTTATGAATAGCAGAGAAGTGCTGTCAAATACAGTGCTGGAAATTGAGACCCCCAAGCTGGAGGGCACTCAAGAAACAAGTGGAGGAGATTTGCCTCCTCAAAGCAGAGTAGACCTTAGTGATGGGAGTGGAGTAAAGCCCCTGGGACCTCCACTTGTTGATGTGGCACAACTCAAAATGAGAAGAAACAGTGGCTGCAACAGTGGGCTCAAACATAAAAAGATCATGCTCATAGCAGTGTTGGTTAGTGTTTTGTTCTCCTGTACACAGGGTCTCTATGAGTCAGATCTGACTCGACGGCACCCAACAACAAAACACAGAGGCTAGAAGTGTTTACTGCAGATCTCTTGTGTGATTGAATGAATGAATTGGAAGTTGGCGGGGGCACCTAACCTGTTCTGAATGCCCACTCTGTGCCAGGGTGAAGGATTTGCAAACATTTTGTCACATCGTCAACATGAAAATCTTATGAAGCCAAGAATATAAGGTTCACTGTTCAAGTTAGATGGTATTCCAAACGATGAGAGTTCTAATAGTGAAGATGGTGATGGTGGTGCTGATGTCAGCTGCCGTTGCGTATACTCTTACACCAGGCACGGTGCTGTGTGCTCTTGGCTTTTACCCTCACACAAGATCTACCAGGGGAGGAAATGACCTTAACTTCCATTTTATAGACAGGGAACCAAGGCTCCTTTGGGCAGCCCCTGACCCCAGGTCAAGTCCTGGAATGTGACTCAGCCAAAACGTGGCAACAGATCCAACTGTCTGCCTTGGAGTACATGATCAGCGCCCTCAATGGCAGGGCCGCCTGCCTGCTGGTTTTGCACAGTGGGAGAACCATGAATAAATAGATGGAAGGGGCTGGGCAGGATGGTCCCCGCTGTTCAGCTGGGGCAGGTCTCAAGCAGAGCAGGACAGGGTAGCAGGGGCAGGAGTGTGGGCAGAGGCGGGCTGCATCCCCACCTGCTGAGGTCCCACCCCAGCTCCTCCGCAGCAGCAGGCTGGGAGCCCCCGTGTGCCCAGCGCCCCTGTGATTGGCAGACTGCAGATGGCGGGGGTGCCTTGGAATTTATTATCCAAGCGTGCCTTTCCGAGGGGGCCTCGCTGCCTGACACTGCTTTATCAGAGAGCTGGGAATGGTTAGCTGAGCCCATCTGTTAGCCAAAGAGGGGAACTCAGTGGGTGGGGAAGTCTGCAGAGTCATTTAAAAGGAATTTCTCTGATGCCGGAGCCAGGGTGGAAGGTTATCTGTCTGTGGGCCCTCAGGCTGCCTGGCTCGGGGACCTGGGGGTTTGGGGGATGGTGTTGGGCCGGGGGCCTTTCCCTCCTTGTTCTAAACCAAAGATTACCAGGGCCCCTTCCCCCGCTGAGCAGCAACTTCAACTCGGCAATGATCTCGCCTAGCAAAAACCTACCGCATTAGCATCAGCAGGGTCTGGGTGACAAACTGGGACAGATGGGGTAACTGCAGTGATCTGAATTAATACTGGGTTGCTAATGAATCCAGGAGCTGGGAAATAATGAGGAGAACTTACCGCGCCTGGCGTGGCGAAGCTGGGCGTGGGATGCCTCGCCCTCTCCCCTCTGGGGGCGGGGGGAAGCTGCCAGGCCCATTTGGAAAGGGGTGCTTGGGCCTTAGGATGTGGCCTTGGGCGAGTTTTCCAAGATGTGTAGGGCAGAGGCTGGTGAATGCCCACAGTGACAGCAGGGTGTTACCTCCGTGGTCTGGAAGATTCCTCTGTGCCGGGAAGGAACTGGGCAGGGCGTGCAGACGCCTGAGTTCAAGGGCAGGATCTCCCTGGTGGGGCTGGGTCACGTGGTCCCCTCTCATGCCGGGTGACCGTGTCATTGCAGGTGGTGACAGGCGTTGCACGATGCTCCGGGTGGGCACTGTACCAAGGGCCTCTCCTGTGGCACCTCACAAATTTTGCTTCTGTGGCACCGGACTCAATTCAGCCTCATGCAACAAAGACAAATTGCTTCCAAAACTTGTGCAAGGCCACGGGGTTGACCGCAGAGCTGGAGCCACCCCAGAAGCCCAGGTCAAGGGTCTGAGCCCTTGACCTCGCCTCTCAAGGCCCTGCCATTTGCCACAAGGCTCTGAATGCTGGTCCCTGCCTCCTCCGACTAACACGCGGGCGGAGGGCTGCAGGGTGGGAAGCGCTCTGTGTTCTGCTTCGCAACACGGAAGGGGAGAGAGCGCGGGCCGCGCTTTCATATGGGGCGTCTGACAAGGCTGGGCCCCTCTTGTGTGTGATCATATGCTCAGCTCCTCCTTCTAAGAACCTGGCGCGGTTGCGATTGAATAATGAATTGGGCACGTAATTGTTCAATGGCTACCTGCCCGGCAAGGCTTAGGGCCACAGAGGCCTCTGTTCTGCTCACTGCTGTGTCCCTGGGACTAAGAAAAGTGGGAGGCGCCCTGGGTTTGTTCAGTGGATATGAAATGAGGGAGTCAGCAAGTGAGGGGTGAGTGAGTGAGTGAGTGAATGAGTGAATGAGTGAATGATAGATGGAACGAGCAGGGAAGGGAGCGAGCAGTGAGTGAGTGAATGAGTGGATAGATGAGTGAATGGTAAGTGAATAAGTGAATGAGTGAGTGAGTTAATGAATGAGTGAATGAACCATTGGGGGCAGTGAAGGAGCAAGTGAATTAGTGTGTGAATGTATAAGAGAACGAATAGGTGAATGAATGAGTGAAAAACTGAGCCATTGAGGGAGTAAATGAGTGAGTGAATGAACGAGTGGAAGGATGAGTAAATGAGTGAGTGAAAGAATGAGCTGTTGAGGGAGTGAGTGAGTGAGTGAATGAATAGAAGCCTGGATGATCCAGTGCGTGAGCAAATGACAGAGGGGATGAGGGAATGAGGGAATGAGTGACCAAATGAATGAGTGTGCAAACAAGGTAGTGAGTGAATGAATGAGGGATGGGGTGAATGGGCCAATGAGAGAGCAAATGACGGAGTGAATGAGTGACCGTGTGTGTGTGTGTGTGTGTGTGTGAGAGAGAGCGAGTGAGTGACTCAGACACCAGGAGAACGAGCCTTTCCGTGGGCAAATGACCCACGGATGAGTGCAAGGATGAGGAGGTGAGGGTGCGCGGACGAAGCTGGAGGCCAGGCTGACCCAACGTGCAGAGGCCTAGGCCCGTGGTAGCCCTGGACCCTGGTCTGCTCCATCTGGCCTGGCCACCCTGGCTTCCTTGTTGTCTCCAGAGGGGCAGCAGGCCCTAGCTGGCTCCTCTGGCGCAGGCCAGGTGAGGGGCTGTTATGTGTGAAGTTGACTCAGCCGCCTGCCCCCTCGTAGGAGTGCTGCCGGCCAGTGCTGCCGGCCAGAGCCGCCTTGCAGGGGCCGACACACTTGAATGGCAGCAAGACTGTTGGGGATCACATGACCACCAGGCCGCCCAGGAGTGGGGGTCACCTCTGCAGCAAAGTCACGCACCCGCACAGACCTTGTGGAGAGTGATTCAAGGAGCAGAGCATCAACTTGCTTTTCTTCCTGTGTTCTTGGCTGACGAGGTTCAGAAGATTTCCAGGCTGGGGGAGGGGGCTGAGACGAGGGGGCCCTGCAGACAGGGCAAGGCGAGGCTGTGCCTGGTCTGCAAGGCTGCAGATTAACTCAAGCTGGGACCGTCCCTGACCTTGAGTTCTTTAATCAGCTCCACTTTCCTCACGGGCAGAGGCACCATCAGACCCAGCCCGTAAAGTTGCTCTCAGGGTTCAGGGACAGGACGCTCGGAAAATACACCACACGGCCAGCCTCCTGCAGCTCTGTGAAGGTGGCTGATATTAACAGCAGCAGCAGCCACAGGAAGAGGAACGGAAAACCCGTGCTAGACACATAGAACATCAAAAGAGAAATGACATTTCTGGCCACAAGTGTTCCAAACCTGGCAGCAAAGGAGAACGAGCTGCAAAAGAGCTTTGGGGGCCTCTGCCATTTTCTATCAACTGTTGGAGCCTCCGAGTTTCCTAGAGGTCTTGGGGTTTAAGTCCCAGCGACACTGAGGCTCGGAGAAGGGCAGAGACTTGCACTGGGTCACTCAGCTGCAGCCGGGCAGAGCCAGACACTGCTCTTTCCTGAATTAGTAAACAGTAGCCCCACTCTGTGGACCTGCCAGCAGATGTTCAGCCAGTAAGCCTGAGTCACTGCTCAGCTGTGGCTGGAGTCTGCCCTGGGCTCAGAGTAGGGACCAGGGACAGTGGTGTCCCTACCTCCTGCTCCCTGCCCAGGGTGGCACCTTCCCAGGGCAGGTGCTTGCCCGGATGAGGTGTCTGTCCTAGCTTATGAGAGCTGAATCCTACTGTATTAACTCCCAGCTTAGAAAGGAATCTTTCAGTGGTGACTCGGCTGGCCCCTGGGGTGACCACTGGGGGAGGACAGAGCTGTGCTGAGTGCCACTATGTTCCAGGCACAGAGGTGCCCAGAGGCCTCTGAGACTTCCTATTTCGATGTCTGTCAGTATTTAATAATGACATCATGACCTTGGGTGAGGTGGTTCCACTCTGGCCTCAGTGTTCCCATCTTTCAAGTGGGGGTGCCATAGTATCTCCCTCTCTAGGGGCTACTAGGGCAGATTCTGTGAATCCATTAATGTAAAGCTCTTAGAACAGGGCCAGACGCACAGTTAAAGGCTCGGTAAAGAACGGTGGCCACCCACTTGTCCAGGTGTCCAACCCTTGGCAAGGTGATGATACAACCCGGACTGGAGGGTGGTGCCCTGGAATGTAGGACGCACGACCCTCGGTGGACTCTGGATGTTGTGGCCATTCTCAGTAATAATGTGTGGACAGAGGCACATGGCAATGGTGTGCTATGACCGGGACAAGGGGAAAACAAGTCAGAGACTTCTACAGATGTTGGCTCCATGCCCAGGAATCTGGGCCAATGCTGTGCTCAGGGCTCAGGCTTGGATCAGCTGCATGGCGACCCCTCGCACTTTGGATTCACTGGCAAACTCTCAGAGCTGTCTCGGGAACTCTCCGGGTATGGAGGCCAACACCTTGCCTGTCAAGAGAAGACTTGGAGAGAGGAGGTCCTTTCACCCCCTATACCCCAGGAAAAATATTGGCCCTGGTAGAAAGGACACACTTGCTGGATTAGAATCCCATCTCGGCCCCAGTCCAACCACATGCCTTCAGAAAATCACTTCTCCTCCCTGAGCCTCAGTTTCTGCATCTATAAAATGGACCTTTTTTGAGAATGTAATGGAATAGTCTTCCTGGGAGTCAGCCCAGTTTTACTTACAGCAGAAACCTTAGTGCCAAACCCAAAGCTGAACAGCTAATGGGTGTCTGAACAAGCATGTGGCAACCAGGTGGCTGTGAATAGCTAGGCATCAAGGGCTGAACAGGGAGTTAGTGACTTCTCTAATCGCTTCTCAATGTCAAGTAATTTAGACTTTACAGTGACAGAGACCATGACAGGCTCATGCTATTTGGGAGCAAACTGAGGCTTGGGGGAGGACGTGAACCATTGTTCAAGGTCACCCAGCTGGCAAGTGGCAGAGGCAGTTTCTGAATTCAGATGATTTGGAGGTAGAGTCCGAGCTTGTAACTACCAGGACCCTGCTGGGTGGAAAGGAAAGAGAAAGGAGACACAGATAGTTACAGCTTAGGCTGGCATAGCCATTGGGGGACAGGGATGCATCTGTTAATCAATGCATCAATTAAACACAGAGAATGTATACAATAATTGCTCAATTTTCACATGCTGTGGGGTGTCCAAGCTGCAGGGTCGCAGAAAGAGGGTCCCAGGCCACTGGAGTGGTGGACCTCATAGGGTCCCCAGACTGCTGCAGACTCACCAGAGAGCACCCTGCAGAGGTCACTCCAGGGGCCCTCCAAAAAAGCCAGGCCGCTGCAAGCTGGCACAGCCTCTGCGGCATTTTAAAACATATTTGAACTGGCTTCTGACATTTAAATCTTGGGAGATTTCACATAAAAATCCAGATGCCATGTTTTCCTGTGCTGGCTCTGCTTTTTATTATACATTTCCAGCCTGTCTTCTAGCGGCTGGAGCCACCACGTGCCCAGGGATGTGGGGTGCTGGAGAGAGGGCGGATCGGGGCAGCTGAAAGCCAGGGAGAAGCCGGGTCTCGGGAGGGTTTTCTTGCCTTGCTTGGGTGGCTATGACGCCTGGGGCCGGCCTGTCTCTCTCAGAGCAGGCTTTCCTTTCCCACTGTGGCTTTGCAAAGCAGAAATAGAAGTTTTCATGACGTGGTGCGACTCCACCCAGCACCCGTGGGCCTTGGAAGCTGCTGCTGCATGTGAGTGTCCAGGGCACAGCCGGCTGGGAGCCTGATGTTGCTCATGGAGAAGTGAGGCCGGCAGGAGGGTGTGTGTGCATCGCCACGCTGGCGCCGCCTGGGGACAGGGACTCCCCCGGAGTTGGCCCTGGGTGGAAATGTCAAGGGGATGGGATTTTTCAGAACACAGAAATGAGTAGAAGAGCCAGGGATCTAGTCTAGTTTCCATAGCTAACTCATCCACCCATGCATCCATCCAACCACACATCCACCCATCCACCCATCCACCCATCCATCCACCCACCCACCCACCCATCCATCCATCCATCCATCCATCCACCCACCCATCCATCCATCCATCCATCCACCCATCCACCCATCCATCCACCCACCCACCCACCCATCCATCCATCCATCCATCCATCCAACTCATCCATCCATCCACCCATCCACCCACCCACCCACCCATCCACCCATCCACCCTCCATCCACTCATCCATCCATCCATCCATCCATCCATCCATCAACTCATCCACTCATCCATCCATCCACCCATCCATTCACTCATCCATCCATCCATACACCCACCCATACACCCACCCACTCATCCACCCATCTATCCATCCATCTGCCCATTCACCTATCCATCCATCCATCCATCCACCAACTCATCCACTCATCCATCCATCCATACACCCACCCATCTACCCATCCGCTCATCCACCCACCCACTCATCCATCTATCCACTCACCCACTCACCCATCCATCCATCCACCCATCCATCTTTCCATCCATTCATCCATCCACCCATCCATCCACCCACCATCCATCCATCCATCCACCCATCCATCCGTCATTCCTTCCATTCTTCTATCCACCCATCCATTTATCCTTCCTTCCTCTATCCCTCCTTCTTCTTTTCCTCCTTCTCTTCCTTTCTTCCTCTCCTCTTGCTCCTTCCCTCCCTCTCTTCCTTCCTTCCTTCCTGCCTGCCTTTCACCTATCCAACGACTATTTATTGAGCATCTACTGCATAGCAGTATACTATACTTTGAAGATAAAGAAATAAACAAACATACAGAAACTACTCTGTCCACACAATCTACTTTCAAGTGAAGAGACAGATATCAAAAGGGTACCAACAGTTAAAGATTGAAGAAGAACCAAAGTGATCATGGGCCAAGCAATCAAACACAGTTTGGCTTATCCTAGAGTAGAATCCAGATGACCTTCAAATGATGCAGATCTCTGTATGTTGGTTGTAGAACAATCTTTAAGTGAAAAGGGTCAGGGCACAGACAGGGAGCACTGGATGTGAACAGGAACCTTGCCTGGACTTTATTTACTTGTGATTACAAAGGCCTCTGGATGTTGGGCAAGAAGTCAGGAATGACAATGCCTCAGGGAAAAGGCTTAGTCCCAGGGGCTCAGAGAGCTTTGCTACTGTGTGAATGTTTTACTGGTCTGTATAACATTTTGGCAACAATATGGCAAGGAAATCTAAGACAGGCTGGTCAAACCATACAAAGATTCAGCTAGACAGACTTGAGAGATCCACCGGGCAACACATGAGCTAGAATTACCTGCAACGCATTGCATTTCTGAGAACTGATAATTGACCCAAGTGTTTTCACCACAAATAAATGACAGATTTGTGAAGTGCTGCATATGTCAATCAGCTTGATTTAGCTACTGCACGATATTTCAAAATATCACATATGCCATAACTATATACAATTTTTACTTGTGAAAATAATAAATAAGGAGAAGAAAAAAGATAAGCAGATAGATGGTAAATAAATGATGAAAGAGAGAGGGGGGAAGAGAGAGGGTGTTAAATATGCGAAGAAGAGAAAATCACCTTGTAAGAAGTTAGGAGAGTGTTCTTCTGAGAACTCCAGGCCGCTTTGAGTTTTCAGAGAAAGGTTGCCTGAAGATGGCCATTTGAGCTGGCATGCAAAGGATGGATAGATTTGCAGTGGTGTGTGCAGAGGAGGGGAAGCAGACTCCTTCAGGAACTGAGAGGAGCTATGTACCTCAGTCCCAATCCTCCCCTCTCTGGACTTCAAATTCTATGCCTGTAATGTTGGAAGAAAGACATCCCCTAACCCAAGGTCTGTCTACAGCCACATCACCCTAGCATCCAATACCACTTGATCTCAGAAGCTAAGCAGGGTCGGCCTGGTTCATCCTTGGGAGACCACCTGGGAATACCAGGTGCTGCAGACTTGGGAGAAGGACCTAACAGCCCACTCCTGAAACAATCCACCATTGAAAACCCTATGAATACCAGGGAAGCACTGACATAGTGTTGGGCATGGCGCAGTGTCGAGGCTGTTACGTTCCATTGTACACAGGGTCACTGTGAGTCAGGCCCAACTCGACAGCACCTAGCAACAACAGCAACTCTAGGTCTAGGAAACCAGGAAGTGTGGAGCAGGTCTAAATCCAGGCTGTCTTAATCTCTCCCCTTTCATATCCCCCACACCTGCCACCTATTCCCTATTGATTAAACAGCATTGATCAGCACTGTGGCCAGCAAGAAAAAAGAAGGAAAGAAAGTTCGAAGCTTCTCAAAGTTCCTAGGATGTGTTTTGCATCTCTCTGGGGGCTGTGGTCACACGCACCGCTTTCCCCATGGCCACCAAGTGAATTACAGAGGCCAAGAAGGTTAACTCTTTGGAACGGAGGCATGTGGTCTGCTCTGCTGTGCCAGTGGTCCTGTGTGTTCCCATAATGATAGCAGGTATTCCGTGGGACCCAACTCTGTTCCCAGCACTTCATGTGGGAGATCTTGTCCCATTCACAAGGCCAGTATGGGGGGTGGGTGCTGTGTGGCGTGGATCCCTATTCATGAGATGAAGCTTGTGGCATTCAGAGAACTTGAGTCACTTGCTCCGGGTTGCACAGCTTCTGAGGGCTGATATGTGAATCTAAGCCTGGGTTATATCAACCTCAGAGTTCATTCCTTTAACCAGCAACTTTTACGTGGCTGCCCAGTCACACAGGGGACCCAGCCCCTCATGCATCCAGGCCAGGGAGGGCTGCCTGGAAGAGGTGTCATGTAGGGTGTAGGCAGTGCCTGGTGTACCAGAGGTCTTTAAGTCCCCACTCTTAGAGAAATCACCCACCCCCACAAGGAGATTTGCCCAAGAATAAAGGGCCCTAGAGACGGTAAAAGGAAACTCATAAAAAATTCATCTCTGAGGAGTAATTGCATCATAAAAAATATTGAGTTTAGCCAGGCGCGTTGGTGCACATCTGTCACCCCAGCAACTCGGGAGGCGGAGGCAGGAGGATCATGAGCTCGAGGCCAGAGGCAGCCTGTACAACTTGGCGAGACTCTGTCTTAGGATAAAAACTAAAAAATGGGCTGGGGGTGCAGCCCAGTGTCAGAGTGCTTGCAAAGTAGGCGTGAGGCCCTGGGTTCAGCCACCCAGTATCATACTACATACCCACCCACACCCACACCCACACACACGCAGAAACACAAGCTAAGGATTGAATCGGAATAAAAATGCCAATTGGGCCATATAACTTGATCGTGGAGGATGGAGAATGTCCTGCACCCTCCCCCCCTTATCCACATGCTAGGCAAAGAGGACCTGGTGGCAGTGTGCTCTAAGTTTTAAGGGACGTTTTTAGACTGCCAATGACCGTCATCTCCAATTCCCAAATCTCCTGCTGTGTGACTACTTTGGCACCTCCTAGAGACATGACTGGGATTTAGCTCAGTTGGTAGAGCGCTGCTCTGCACTCTCTAAGGTCTTGGATTCTATCCCTAGTACCACAAAAATGGGAGAAGGACGCAGCCGCTCACTCCTGAAGCAATCCCGAAACAATCGGCCGTTGAAAGTCCTATGAGAATCGCTATGAGTTGGACCTGACTTGATGGCACCTAACAAGAGACATGGGTGAGATGTATTCACAGCCTTCTCACTCTCAGCATTCTCTGAACACCTACTGTGTGCTGGGGATGGCGCTCCCCTTTCCTCCCGGCCCCTTCCTCTCACACCACATAAACCTGCTGATCCCAGGAAAGCGAAGATGGAAGATCATGAATCTGGACGCCCACGCTCCGCGGTTTGTTGGCTGGGTCATTCAACAGGCGTGCGTGGAGCACCTACAGTGTGCTGGGTGGGGCCGGTCACAGCACTCAGAACCCATTTGGGGAAGTCAGGGAGGACAGTGCAGCAGGAAGGTCACAGGGGGCTTGGCTGGTGGAGGGGCCGCTGAGCTGGGACGCAAGACATGCGAAGGGCAGGTGGTTTGGCCAAGCCAGGCTGGATCATGGCACCTTCATGAAGCCATTGCAGTTGAATAAGGCTGGCAAGTGCAGCCTGAGCAGGGCGGGGGCTCCACCTGGGAGTCAGGACGTTCTAGAGTAGGCACATCCAATCGTAGTCCACGGGCCCCATGCAGCCAAGACAGCTACAAATGCGGTCTCACGAAATCTTCTCCCATCACGTACTTTTTGGTATTTGTTTTCTTTGCAACTTCATGTGGCATTGTAGTTTTGAAATTCCAAAGCAATAACTGCACACATTTACAGAAGGACACCTAATCCTGGTTTGCAACATCCTGGGATAGCGCTACAGTGTCACATCTAACCTCCAAATAAGCCTAAATATGTCACAGTTGGTAATGTGAGTCGGATGAGTACCATCGCCTGCCACCTGATCGAGTATAATCAGGATGAATTCAACGTGATTGGAAGCTGTTCGAAGGCATAAAAGAGTGCATCAGAGATCACGTGAGTTTAGGACAACTTGGCAAATACGATGCAGCAATTGCCAGTAATATTTCCGAAAATCAACTCAACCCGGTTCTACATGCTGCAAATTGTGAGCCCTTCTATAGAAACAGACATTGACAGATTAGTTTTACAAAAACAGTGTCAAATTTCCCCTGGGTTTTATATTGTTCTCACTTCTCTAAACTTTATAATAAAATACTAAAAAATAAAAGAGATCTTATTATGAACATACACTAAATATATTATATAATTTACTTGCAGCCCAAGACAATTCCTCTTTACTTGATGTGGCCCAAGGAAGCCCAAAGGTTGGCCACTCTTGTTCTAGAGGACAGTGTGCATCTCTCTAAGGAGCAGGGACGTGACCCTAGCTCTGAGTGAAAGCAATTTTACTTCTCTCCCAAATTCGGATTCTTTGTCCAGCAGGAAATAAAACCTGCAGTATGTTGCTCTCATCAAAGTTCTGGGGGTGGGGAAAGCTCATGTCTCTGATTTCAAAACTGGGTTCCCAGGAACCCCAAGTTTCTATGCCCATGTTTCCAGCAGGCTCATAATGGGGAGGAGGCATGAGATGATTGAAATGGGAAACGTTCTGGACTGCGCATCTGCCTTAGCCATATCAGCTCTACTTTTGAATTTTATTGCAGTTTGGAAGTCTACCTGTGATTCCATGTGAAGACGGGTGCATTGTTTACCTAAGAGCAACTCCATTTAAGGAAGACCATGTTCATCAGCCTTTTGCTGTGAGAAAATCCCTGCCATCGACAGCTTGGAGGAGGAAAGGTTTTTTTGGCTGATGGTTGCCTAGGTTTCAGTCCGTGGTCCGCCAGCTCCGTGGCTTTAGGCGGTAGGAGGGCAGAGGAAAGCTGCTCACCTCCCAGTGGCCAGGAAGCAGAGAAGGCAAGGGCGAGCCGGCACTAGCTGGCCTCCTCCTTCTTACTCTTTGATTCCATCTGGGCCCCCAGAGGGTGAGATGGTGCTGCCCACAGTCAGGGCAGGTCTTTCCCCATTAGTTAATCCTGCCTGGAAATGCCTTCACAAACATGCCCAGAAATGAGCTTTGCTAATCTCCTAGGCAGCTCTCCATCCAGTCAGGCTGACAACTGAGATTAACCACCACACAGACTCAGCCAAATCCTTTAACCTGACCTCTAAAGCATTGAGTAATCCAGACCCTGCCCATGTCTCCAGGTTCAACGGAGCCATTTCCCCCCACCCCTGCCTCTCTGACTCTGAAGGCCAGCCTCCAGCTACATCCCATCTGCTTCTCCAGGCCTCTGTTCCTTTGAGAAGCTGATTTTGAATGCTTCTTCCTCCAGGAGGCCCTCCTAAGCCCCTTAAATATCTCCAACACTGCCAAAACACCATGGGTGTCTCCCAAGACCTCTGACCCAGCATGAATGAGGTCCCCCTTTTCCCAACTCTTCTCCTCTCCCATCAGATGTGGAAGCCAAGAAGGCAGGACCTGAGGCCTGGCCATCAGCTGTGCCCAGTGTCAGGCTGGGCATGGGGCAGGTCCCCAAGAAATGTGTGCTGAGCAAGCAGGTGCCAGGGAGGGATGAGTATGGAAGGATGTGGGTAAATGAGTTAGAAGAGGGCGGGTAGATGGGTGGGTGGATGGATGGATGGTGGGTAGATGGGTGGATAGGCAGGTGGGTAGTTGGGTAGGTAGAGGGATGGGTGGGTGGGAGGACGGATGGATAAATGAATGGCTGGATGGATAGGCAGGTGGATAGTTGGGTGGGTAGAGGGATGAGTGGCTGAGTAGATGGATGGATGGATGGATGGTAGGTAGATGGATGGGTGGATGGGTGGTTGGATAGATAGATGAATGGATGGGTGGATGGGTGGATAGTAGGTAGATGGATGGATAGACAGGTACATAGTTGGGTGGGTAGAAGGATGGGTAGATGGATGGATGGATGGATGGATGGGTGGAAAAATGGATAGGTGTGTGGATGGGTGGTTGGATAGATGGATGGAAGGGTGAGTGGGTGAATGAAAGATAAGAAGGAAGGTAGTTGATGGGAAAATGTGCAGGTTATAGATGGATACATGGAAGGAAATTAAGGAAGGAGAGAGGAAAAAGGAAGGAAGGAAGGAAGGAAGGATAGAAGGAAAGGAGAGAGGGAGGGAGACAGGGAAACAGGTTGGGAGGGAGAGAGGGACAGTGGGCATACATATAGAGAGAGGGGAGGACCCTGACCCCCTTTCCCTGAGTTGCTCCAAGCCTTAGCCGCCCCACAGCCTTCTCCATCCTGACTCTCCCTCCGTCCCCCTTCCCCCCATCACAGAGCCAGCCCCTGACATGCCCTGGTGCCCACCTGCACGGCAATCCCACCTAGGGCGGCCTCCTATAGCCTGTTCCTGCTCTTCCTACAAGCAGAGAAACAGAAAAATCCATCCTGATGAGGAGGCAGCACCCCACCCCCACCCCACCCCCGCCCCGCCCGCAGCCTGTAACACAGAGCAGTCAGGCAGAAACACGGGCAATTTTTTCCAGGGTCTCGCATTGGCTGGAAGGCACAGCCTGCAGGGTGACAGGAGAGGTGGGGGCGGCTCGCATGGCCAGGCCGGCTCTCCTCCTTCTTCCTGCCTCATTCCTCCAGACCCCGACAGCCACGTCACTTAGGGCCCAGACCTCTGCCTCCGCCACTGCCATGTGACGGCTCACCCAAGACCCCAGCCCATTAGACACCGGCAGAGCACGATTCCCAGCCGCCATCCATCACACGTTTCCCCCTTGCCGGCTTCCTGCATACCTGGAAGTAGACTCCTGTTAACTCTGCTGCCCTTGGTGGCTTAATGGCAGGCACCCTGGCCTAGGAACGGCCACCGTGCGCTGGCTCCAAACCGAGTGTCAAGTGGCTGAGTGCCAGGGAGCATCCAGCAAGGACCTCTCCAGCTGCTGGGGTCGATGACAGCTCCCAGCTGAGCCCCCCAGAGAGTGACCTCAGCTGGAGGAGGCCCCTTGTCCAAGGTCACCTCCTCCCAGAAACAGGTCCATGAAGAGGAGGCAGAGTCCTGACCTCGGGGCAGGATGACCTCGGAGCCCCTTCAGCCCTAAGCTCCCCAGAAGACCTGCTGAGGTCCTTACTAAGCCTGAACCACCCCGACCGTACTTGTCTCCCTTCTCCTGCAGGCGTTGGTCCCGAGGGGCCCCCACGGCCCCCCAGTAACCCCACAGATACTGAACACAAGTCTCAGAGTCTACAGGGCTCCATCCAAGGGGACCAACTCATGCCAGCCTTTCTGGCGTGCATTTGGTTAACACCGCTGTAGCCCTGCTTAGCACGGTGCTTGTTTCCAGCACCAGGACCCCCGGGCTCAGCAAGGGGACATGCCTTGTCCTAGGTCACACACTGAGTGGACGCGGAAGCCCTGGGATTCTATCCCAGCCTGGGTGACTTCTGGGTCAGTTGAAATGGCAAAACCTTCACTTCCAACCCTGAGTTGACAGGCCATGGGGCTCCTGCTCCACGCTGGCTTTGGGGACCCTTGAGACAGTCCAGGCCAGCCCAGGCGGAGACACGGGGTGTCAGCTCCAGGCATAGGCCTCTGCCTGCCTCCTGATGGCTCAGTGGTCTGCCTCCTTTGACCTGCTACCTCCCCAGCCTCCCAAGGGCTCCCGGGACTTAAGGTGAGGGGCCGGGCGCACCTGGCTTCAGTCCTGGTCTCTGGATGGGATGGGTCACCTTACCGTCCCCAGAGCCACGTTTTCCTCCTCTTTCATAAGAGCCATCACAAGGACACTAAGAAACAACCTCTAGAAAAGTCTCAGCCCAGTGGGGGACACCTGCCGGCCTTGGAGTAAATCTCACTCTGCCCTGGATGGCTGGGGGTGACGTCTAATGGGATGTGGACCCCCTGCACTGAGTGTGCTGTACAGTGCTTGCATCAGACCACCTTATCCAATCCTTGCACCAACTCTGCGGAGTAGAGCCCACCATCAATCCCGTGTCACAGACGAGAAAAATAAAGGCTCAGAGCAAGGCTATAACGAATTTATAGTTCTTGAAGTGGGCTGGGATTTAGCTCAGTTGGTAGAGCACTGCGCTGCAGT
Organism: Pedetes capensis; assembly: GCA_007922755.1. NCBI lineage: Eukaryota > Metazoa > Chordata > Mammalia > Rodentia > Pedetidae > Pedetes > Pedetes capensis. The sequence goes on from VMDO01001482.1 coordinate 95,425, forward strand.
CTCTGAGGTCCTGAGTTCGATTCCCAGCACCACAAGAATGGGAGAAGGACCTGGCAATCCACTCCCAAGGCAATCCCGAAACAGTCTGCCATTGAAAACCCTATGAGGGTCTCTATGAGTCGGATACCGACTCGACGGCACCTAACAACAACAACAACAGATTAGGAAGTGGAATGGTCCGGACTCAAAACTCTCTGTCCATGTCCAAAGCCCAGGGGCTTGCCTCTGGCCTCACCTTCCCCTCCACCTTCCCTTGTCCTCCTGGACTCTCAGCTCCTCTCCATGGCCCGGGTCCAGACAGACCACGCTGCCCAGGGCTGGTGGGTAGCCCCTGAGTCTGGCTACCGCAGTCACCACTGTTTAAAACCACGTCCCAGTTGTCCTGTGGAGACAATGAATGGACATCACGTGCCCTGGGTGTCAGCTTGCTCCCGAGTTGGCCTCCCAGCCCCCTGTGCTGAACGTGACCTTTGGTAACAAGAAAATCCAGTCCCTGGCTGGTAGCTCCTGTATAAAGTCATCTTTACGAGACCCCCTCCCAGCCCCTCTGTCTCTGGGAAAGTCATTTGCAGCTCTAATGCCTTCCAGCCATGGAGAGGAGGGTGGTGCTGGCCTCGGAGGTGGCCTTGACTCTGTAATTGAATGAGCTCAGGGACAACCAGACCCCATAACGAGAAAGCAGAGGAATGTGGTAAATTGCTCACAAGGCCATGGGGCTTTGCGCCACGCTGGGCCAGGGATCCAGGCTGCTTTATATACACCCCCATTGGTAGTCACCCCTGAGCCAGCTTCCTCACCGGGAGGTGGCCAACCCGGAGTTCGAGTCCTGACTCTGCCTGCCGGGACCTTGGCACTTCGCAGAGCCTCGTCTTGCCTTTGTAGAGCTCTGGAAATGACTTAATGAGACCCATCCTTACTTAGAGCTAGCGGAGAAATTCTATCATCTCAATTCTTGGAGAGCGCCAAGCTATGACTGATTAATTACAGACACTTACAAGGAGGTAGGATGGGGTGATAAGGAAGAAGGAAAGGATCAGAAAACCTCAGAAGGAACCTAAGTGGGGGTCTCCCACCATTTCTTCCCGATTCCATCCGGATGGCATATTTGGACCTTTGCACAGGCTGTTGCTTTGCCTCATGTCTGGCCAGTTCAGAAAGAGGCGATGGGATTTTCCAAGTAGATTACATGGCACTTAGCTAATGAAATGACACCCCCCACACACCATCACGGCCTCAAGTTATTGATCAGCCGCTGGCAACCACAGAGCTTACAGCAGCCTCCAGACACTTTAAAAAGAAAATCAGCCATTAATAAAATGGAATGGTGGAGCGGGGAGCAGAATGTGTGGAGTGGGGAGGAAGGGGAGGTGTTGAGAAGAAGCTAACAGACAAGGAAGAAGATAGGAAGGAAAAAAATGCCCTCCGACGCAAAGCAGCACAAGACCGGTGGGAGAGAATCTGTGATGAGCGAGTTCCAGGAGAAAATGCACGCCCTAGAAGAACGTTAAGTAACTAAAGAGGGGCTGCAGGGAGCACATGCTGCAAAGGCAGGGCGCCCCTTGTGACGGCTTTGCTCCCATAGATGCTTTGTTTAAAAGAAATCTGGGCTGGGGGTGTAGCTCAGTGGTAAAGTGCTCGCTTAGCGTGCACCACGTCCCAGGTTCCATCCCCAGCAGCGCAACAAAAGAAAAAAGAAAGGAAGAGAGAGGAGCTGCCGGAGTCTCTGCTCAAATGTGGTTTTCATGCAAAGCTCTAGGTAGTGGGAGTTCTGAGAGACTGGAACGCTTGGCAACCAGAGGCTCGCATTCTTTTGTGTCAGCAAATGAGAGGAGTGGGAGCAGCTGCCTGGGGTGGGAGGACAGTTGGGGGGGAGGGTCATCTTGCCTGGCCCCCATCCGGCCCCTGCACTCATTCCCATGACCTGCCAAGGCTTTTGAGTGTGAGGCTCTGGACCCGAGTACAACCTGAGGTATGTCAAAAATGTATCCGTGCCAGAAGCCTGCGTGCCTGTATGTGTGCGTGTGTGCACGTGTGTGCACAGGTGTGTGTGTGAAGGATCCACTCACACACACAGTACATGGATATACCCCGGGATGTGAACAGTGGTTACTTTCCCCTAGGTGCGGCCGTATCTTCTTACTGTTTGATGCTTGCCATGCTCATCAACAGAAAACAGTAGATTTGGCTTTAGGAAAAACTAAATCAATCTGCAGAATGGAGTCCTCTGGGCCATCACAGGAAACGTCACCTAGCCAAAGAGGAAAAGTAAGTAACAAAACGGCAAACTGTGGCTTTCTCCATCTAGCAGAATTGTGGACAGCCTGAATCCTATCTCTACTTTTCTGCAGCAAATCCTTTCATGTTTCCAACGGGACAACTCCAAGCTAAGGCATGTGGGGGCATTAAGAGTTCCAGCAGGACAACTCCAAGCTAAGGCATGTGGGACATTAAGAGTAAATCCCGATTAACCCATGTCTTGTTGGGGAGGGGCCTTGAGCGTATCTCCATGCTTTGTCAGGCCACCCTCCCTATCTTCTCCACTCAAAACTTAGAGCAAGAGCAAACGCTATCTGAGGGCTGCAGACTGGTAGTCTGTCATCTTGCCCCTGGATCTACGATTCCCACCTATAAAAAGGACAAGAACAAAGCAAACACGTCATAGGGGAAAGGAGGTGGGGGGCTGGCATTTTCTCAGCTCCTGTTGTGCCCAGCACTGATTTGGCCTATGTTCACACTTATGTGTTAGCTGAAAAAACTAAGGGTTAATAAACCAGGCTTTCAGCTGTTTCCTTGCTGTGTGACCTTGTGCAAGTCATTTAGCCTCTCTGAGTGTCCTTATTCTTTATAGAAAACAGGGCTTGAACTTACCTCGTAGGGTTGGAGGGAGGATTAATTGAGAAAAAAATATCATATGCAGATCTCTGTGCCTGGCATAAATAGTCAACAGAGATGAACTACCTTCATATAATGACTATCCAGAGCTTCAACCCAGCAAAAAACGGGGTTCCAGTTGGGGTGTATGTTCAGTATGTTAAAATGTAGAGAGCTTGAGTTCCATTCTTTGGGTTTAAAATTTTAATCCAATGTGGAGATAGATGAATTAATTTTTATATTTTTCCTCAATTTTTGTGTATAATAATAAAAAAATAATGTGACAAAACAAAAAAAACCAAACCAAACCAAAACATTAAAAGCTGACCCAAACTCAACCCTAAACCTGGGTCTAGGTTCAGGCTTCAAAAAACTTTTAAAAATACTTTGAAATGGGCTCAGGGTTCAGGTCAGACTCCATGTGAAGCCCCGCTATCTACACACAGGATTTAACCCTGAACCTGCCTCGCCCCTTAGCTCTCTTCCTGTTAACATACTGAACCTGCACCTGAACCTGAATCCAATTTTCTGTGGGTTTGAAGCCCTGCCATCAATGTCATCAAAAACCTGCTACCATGTGCCAGGCAACGATGGGCAAAGTTTCTCATCCATTACCCATTCAACTTCCTGCAGCAACTAGTGAGCTAGAGGCCAGGATATGCCCTTTAAGAAGAGGAAACAGTCTAGGCAAGAGGAGATGACTTACCAGGAATGATGGTCCCCACGGAGACCAGGTCTGTGTGACTCACAGAGGACTGTCCTGTACTTACCACAGCTCCCCCAGCCCCTGGGGGCTCCACCCCTGTGTTCTCCAAACTGAGCTCACATGAACACCTACTGTGTGCCTGGCTGCTCACGCAGATGCCCTGTGAAATGAAGAGGAAGACTTCTAAAATCAGAGAGGTCAGACTCCCACTTTCCCTCCGCCTAGGGGGCTGATAGCTGAGCCCCATGCCTCCGCCTCCCAGCCTGAGTCTTATGAGCTGTCAAACGCCCGTGCTGATCGGATCTGCGAGAGATCTCCTCAAGGAGGTCAGCGCAGGTGAAGCCTTCCTGGGATGGAAGCAGGGATCGGTGCTGACACAGCTATTCCCGTCTTCCAGGTAAGGAAAGGTGTGCCTGGGACCTGTACCGTTCATTCGTTCACTCGTCCATCCTCCTTCCACCCATCCATCCCTCTGCTTGGACGTTGCCAGGGCTCAGCCCTGCACCTAGGGCTCCAGAAAGGCCAGGGGCCCTGAAATGCATGTGCAGGAACGAGGCCGGGAGGGCGCCTCCCCACGCTGGGCCTCCCTTCCCTCCCTGCCAGGCGGCAGCTGCAGCCAGACATTTGGAAGCCATTATAAACACCCTTGCCTGATTCTGTCTCCCCCGTGCGTAGCTTAAAGCAGTGGATTCCAAGGAATTTTGGCCGAGTTCCTTGGCAGAGCCAGGCCCGCAGGAATGATGGAGAGCTCGCTCCCTCCGCCCTGTCCACAGACAGACCACTGCGTTTCAGAGGGTTTGGAGCAACGGGCAGTAAACCTGTGGGGTGTCGGAAGAACTCCCAGGCCGGAGGAACTTGGACCTCTGCCCGGACTTGACGTCTTCCAGATGGAGTTGCCTCACAGGGCCTCAGTTTCCCCATTTGTAAAATGGGAATGGTACCCGTCAACACACATTCTCCACTGTGGCGAGGAACCCACAAGTCCATGCCAGTTCAAATGCTGACACATAGTGGGTGTTTGACAAGCAGTAGGTATCTGTTCTAATCTCAAGGAAAGCAGGGAAGTGGATTAGAAAGGACTTTGGCCAGAAGTTAAGGCCCCTCACCTGCCGGACGCCCTTCACAGTGATGCCGCACCCCTATTCCTCAGTTTCCTCACCCTCCTGCCTCTCTCCTCCTAACCGTCCCTGCCTTGGCCGGTCCCAGGGGCTGCCTCCACTCACAGCAGGCCCCAGGCGGGCGCCCGTTCCCACCCATCCTGCTCTTCCTCCTCCTCCCTGGATCTCTTGCTCCTCCGCCACCTACCTCATCGGCCACCAGGGCTGGCCCGGCTCACGCCAGACTTGTCAGATGGTCTCAGTGTCAGCTAGCACTGGGCCGGAGGGGGTCCTTAGGGACCGGAGGGAGGATGTGCATGCGCCAGCACCCAACATGCGCTATGTCGCCTCTGTGTGGGGTGTGTGCATATCGCGCATGGTGTGGGTGCGGTGTGGTGCGTTATTATCTTCATTACCTCCCCTGGTCCTGTTGCATGCCCACCCCCAGGTGCAGGGAGACAGAACGAGAGAGAAGCCTTGTGTCAGTGTCGCCTGGACCCTGATTGTCTGCAGCCTCCCCAATGGGTCACTGTGGACGTCGGTAACCTCTACTAGAGAGAGGTCAGGGGGACCCCAAGCCCGTCCCTTCCTCCTCCACTTCCACCCGGGAGGGAGAGGCTGAGCAGTGCACACCCCTTCCGGGGCCTCTCTCCTACCCCTCAGGGGCTCCGGTTACTGGCAGGTGACTTCTCAGACTCTGGCCCTACCTCTGCCCGGTCGTCTGGGCTTTTGGGAATTTCCTGACTGTGGCTGTATTTTGTACTTGGTCTTCTCTGCCCCCAGACTCTGAATTCTCTGCCTTGGGTTCCACTGTGACCCTTTGGCTCTTTCTCTTTCCCTAGTTCTCCCTCTTCCTCTCCGTCTCTCTCTCCATCCCTCGCTCTCCTGTTCCTGCAGTTAACGTTTTCTTGTTTGTTTTCTCTGCTCCTCTCCTTCTCACCCTCCTGCCTGTCTGTCTGTCCCTCTCTGTATGTTTTTCTGTTTTTCTCCCCTATCTGTGCCTCCAGTCTCTCTCTCTTGCCCTCACTCTGCCCCAGCCCCTTGACTCCTCTCTCCTTCTGTCCGTGCCTCTTTGTCTGTCTGTCCACTTCTCCTCCCAATTGCTCCGTCCGCTCACTCCTCCCAGCCCCTCCCAGGAAGACACCACCAGCCCTGCTCCTGAGTGGCCCCTTCCCCCCTCTCCACGGAGCTCCCAGCTTGGCTGGCTCAGAGCTGCTCTGCCCTGCCACGCTGTCTGATCTCCCCCTGCCCTTCCAGCCTCTCCAGACCCTTGTCCCCGACCCCTGTGCCCTGTGACATGCGGCTCTGGGGTGGCCTCACCAGGCTCGGGCTCACCAGGTCCTGGCTCCTGATGCGGGTGGGGAGATGGGTCGTCCTTTCCCTTCCCACGATGGGCCCGGTGTATGCTCTACTGCTGGGCAGCCATGTCCCTCTGCAGGCTCTACTGACAGACCCTCTGCCTGCAAGCCAAGGGGTGCCCAGGTCTCCCGGCCCCACCAGCCTGGAGATGCACTGTCTCTTGCTTCACCTCACCCTACCCCCACTTTTAGTGCTGCTCTTTCCTTCCAAGGCCCCCAGTCAGCCCTCCGAACTGTTCCCTGCTGCCCGTTGTGATTCTGATGGGTACCATTGCCCCCGTCCTGCTCCGCCCCCCACACCACCGGTCCCCATCCCTGCGCACACCCGCCCTGCTGCACTGCACCCAGATCTGCTCCGCAGCCAGGCAGAGAGCCCTGCAGGAGCCTGGGGTGCCAAGATCTCCCAGGCCCCAGCCTCCTGCGGAATCAGCACCCTGGATGGGTACAGCCGAGATGGACCAGAGATTCTTCTGGTCTGTGAGCCAGGGTGGGAAGCATCTGCAGCCTGCCTGGGGGACATTGGGGTGCCTCCTCTGGACCATGGACACCCCTGACAGGCCACCACAGCTCCCACAGTCCTGGGCACGGGGGGAGGATGACACCAGGGCGCTGCCAGACTCAGGATCCATGGCCCCTCTGCACTCCTGGCCCACTGATTCAAGCCCCCCTACACTGCTCCTGGCACCCGCTCAAGCCGCCTGGTGAACTAAATTGATTTTTTATCGTTGCTCTGGAGCGAGTTTAATGAATCTGTTAGTGACGGCTGCCTGCCCCAAATGCCTCTTGGTGCCCATGCCACCAGAACGGCTCTTTCTGAGAGGGAGGGGGTTATTTAAGGCTCAGGTTGGGCCCCAGAGAGCAGCTGGGCATCCACTGGCCCAGGCCGCCTCTTCCTGGGGGTCTCTGGTGATGACGCAGGGCTGGAACAGGGGCCAGGAAGTGGGAAAGCAATGTCGAAAAAGAATGGCAGAGCTTTAATTTAGGATGTGTTTCTAAGGATGACAGTCCCCCGTCCGTGTGTCCAACCATCTTCCATCCATCTGTGTATCTACCCATCCACTGATTAGTCCACTTATTTATCTATTTACCCATCCCCATGCGGCCAGGTACCTACTCACTGTCTACTCACACACCATCCATGCATTCACCCTTCCTTAAGTGTATCCAGCCAGCCATCCAGCCATTCATCCATCTTTCCATCTGCACATCTGTCCATCTATCTATCCACCTGTCTGTCTGTCTGTCTGTCTTTCCCTCTGTCCATCAAGCCATCTGCCTGCAGCGT